>PVJD01014155.1:0-30428 GCA_004026545.1 Mormoops blainvillei | reverse complement strand
GACTGAAAGTGAAGGGTTGGAAAAAAATATTCCAAGCAAATGGACAGGAAAAAAAAAGCCATAGCAATAGTTATATCAGACAAAACAGACTTCAAAACAAAGGCCATAAAAAGAGACACAGAAGGACACTTCATAATACTCAAAGGAAGAATCCATCAAGAAGACATAAGCATTGTAAACCTATATGCACCTAACATAGGAGCACCCAAATATATAAGGAAAATCCTGGAGGACTTCAAGAAAGATATAGACAGCAACATACTTATAGTAGGGGATTTTAAACCCCCACTGACAATAATAGATAGATCATCCAAACAAAATATCAACAGGGATATTGTGGAACCAAATGAAGCATTAGATCAAGTGGACTTACCTGATATCAATGTAGAACATTTCATCCCAAAGAAGCAAACTACACATTCTTTTCAAATTCATATAGAACATTTTCAAAGATAGACCTCATGATAGGACACAAAAAAAGCCTCAACAAATTTAAGAAAATTGAAATCATATCAAATATTTTCTCAGACCACAAGAGCTTGAAACTAGAAACCAAACTCAAGGAAAAAACTCATAAACATTCAAACTCATAGAGACTGAATAGCATGCTATTAAACAATGAATGGGTCAATAATGAGATCAAAGAACAAATCAAAATGTTTCCAGAAACAAATGAAAATGAACATACAACAGTCCCAAACCTATGGGACACAGCAAAGGCAGTCCTGAGAGAAGGTTCATAGCAGTAGAGACCTACCTAAAAAAGATAAAAGCATTTCAAATAGACAACCTAACACTACATTTACAAGAACTGGCAAAACAACAACAAACAAAGTCCAGAACAAGCAGAAGGAAGGACATAACCAAGATAAGAGTAGAACTGAATGACATAGAGACTAAAAGAACAATTCAAAGACTCAATAAAGCCAGGAGGTGGTTCTTTGAAAAGATAAACAAAATCAACAATCCTTTAAGCAGACTCATTAAGAAAAAAAAGGGAAAGGAAGCAAATAAATAAAATCAGAAATGAAAGAGGAGAAATTACAACTGACACCACAGAAATACAAAGGATTGTAAGAAATTACTATGAACAACTATATGCCAAGAAATTTGAAAATCCGGACAAATTTCTGAAATGGACACATTTCTAGAAAAATATAATCTTCCAACACTGAATGAAGAAGAAGCAGAAAGCCTGAACAGACCAGTAACAACTGGTAAAATTGAAGCAGTAATCAAGAAGCTCCAAGCACAAAAAAGCCCTGGACCAGATGGCTTCACAGAATTTTACAAAACATTTCAGGAAGAGCTAACCCCTGTCCTCCTGAGGCTATTCCAAAAAAAATCCAAGAAGAGGGAAAACTCCCAAACTCTTTTTATGAGGGCAACATCATTCTAATCCCAAAACCAGAACAAACACAACAAAGAAAGAAAACTACAGGCCAATATTGCTGATGAACATAGATGTTAAAATCCTCAACAAAATATTGGCAAACCTCATCCAGCAATACATTCAAAATATTATACACTATGATCAAGTGGGATTCATCCCAGGGATGCAAGGATCTTATAATATTCACAAATCAATAAACATAATATATCACATAAACAAAAGGAAAGACAAAAATCACATGATCATATCAATAGATGCAGAAAAAGCAGTTGATAAGGTACAGCATCCATTTATTATAAAAACACTCAGCAAAGTAAGAGTAGAAGAGGCACACCTCAACATAATAATGGCCATATATGAAAAACCTACAGTCAACATCATATTCAATGGGAAAAAGCTAAAAGCTTTCCCACTAAGATCGGGAACAAGATAAGGGTGTCTGTTTTCACCACTTTTATTCAACATAGTATTAGAAGTCCTAGCCACAGCCATCAGGCAGGAAAAAGAATTAAAAGGCATCCAAGTTGAAAAGGAGGAAGTAAAACTCTCATTGTTTGCAGATGACATGATAGTATACATAGAAAACCCTATAGACTCACCAAAAACTACTCAAGCTAGTAAGTGAATTTGGCAAAACAGCAGGATACAAAATCAATACTCAGAAATTGAAGGCTTTTTGTATACCAACAATGAAATGTCAGAATCAGAAATGAGGGAAAATTTTCCATTCACTATAACTACAAGAAAAATAAAGTGCCTAAGAATAAACTTAACCGAGGAGGTAAAAGACCTGCAGTCAGAAAACTATACAACACTGAAGAAAGAAATTAAGGAAGACACAAATAAATGGAAGCACATACCCTGTCCATGGACTGGAAGAATTAACATCATCAAAATGTCCATACTACCCAATGCTATTTATAGATTCAACACAATCCCTATTAAAATACCAATGACATATTTCACAGATATAGAACAAACATTTCAAAACTTTATATGGAATCATAAATGACCCTTAATAGACACAACAATTTTGAGAAAGAAGAACAAAGCAGGAGGGGTTATAATACCTGACATCAAACTATACTATAAGGTCACTGTAAGTAATCAAAACAGTCTGGTACTGGCTTAAGAACAGACACATAGATCAATGGAACAGAATAGAGAACCCAGAAATAGAACAATGTCCCTATGGTCAATTAATATCTGACAAAGGTGGCAGAAGCATAAAATGGAGTAAAAATAGCTCTTCAACAAATGGTGTTGGGAGATCTGGCCAGTGACATGCAAAAAAATGAAATTTGACCACCAACTTACACCACACACAAAAATAAATTCAAGATGGTTAAAAGACTGAAATATAAGTCACAACACCATAAAAGTCCCAGAAGAGAACATAGGCAGGAAAATCTGAGATATTCCATGGAGCAATATTTTCACTGATATGACCCCTAGAGAAAGGGACAAAAAGGAAAGAATAAACAAATGGGACTTCATCAAAACAAGAAGCTTCTGCACAGCTAAAGAAAACATCAGCAAAATGAAAAGGGAACCAACCATATGGGAAAATGTATTTGCTAATGAAACCTCAGACAAGGGTTTGATCTCCAACATATATGAAGAACTCACATGACTCTACTCCAGGAAGACAAACAGTCCAATTACAAAATGGTCAAGGGACCTGAACAGACGCTCTCCAAGGAGGACGTACAGAGGACTCAGAGACATATGAAGGAGTGCTCAGCATCACTATCCATCAGAGAGATGCAAATTAAAACCGCGATGAGATACCACTTCACACCAGTCAGAATGGCCATCATAAACAAATCAACAAACAACAAGTGCTGGGGAGGTTGTGCAGAAAAGGGAATCCTAGTACAATGTTGGTGGGAATGCAGACTGGTGCAGACACTGTGGAAAACAGTTAGGAATTTCTTCAAAAAACTAAAAATGAAACTGCTTTTTGACCCAGCAATTCTAACTGCTAGGATTATACCCTAAGAATCCTGAAACACTAATTCAAAAGAATCTATGCACCCCAATGTTCATAGCAGCACAATTTACAGTAGCCAAGAACTGGAAGCAACCTAAGTGCCCAACAGTAAGTGACTGGATCAAAAAACTATGGTACATTTACACAATGCAACACTATGCAGCAGAAAGAAAGAAAGAGCTACTATGCTTCACTACAGCATGGATGGAACTGGAGAGCATTATGCTAAGTGAAATAAGCAACGTGGTGAAAGACAGATACCATATGATCTCACCTATAAGGGAAACCTAATCAATGAAATAGACAAGCAAGCAAAATATAACCAACAACATTGAAATAAAAAACAAACTGACAGAAGCCAGAGGGTACAAGGGAGTGGGATAACAGGGGAAAAGGAGGACAAGGATCATCAGGATAAAAAAAAAGAATAGAGTAGAAGAAATCAACAACTGACTTGATAAAATAGATGACTGAATCAACTATTTGGAAGACAAAGTAGTAGAAAACAACCAATTAAAGAACAAAAAGAAAAAATAATTTTTTAAAAAGAGTATAGTTTAAGGAAACTGTGGGATAATATCTATTGTAACAACACTTGCATCATAGAGTTACCAGAAAGTGAGGAAAGAGAGAGCAAAGGATTGAGAACCTATTTGAAGAAATAATGACAGAAAATTTCCCTAACCTGGTGAAGGAAATAGATATACAAGTCCAGGAAGCACAGAGAATCCCAAACAAGATAAACACAAAGAGGCCCACACTAAGACACATTATAATTAAACTGAAGAAGTTAAAGACAAAGAGAGAATCCTAAAAATGGCAAATAAATTGCTGTTAGTTAACTACAAGGGTGCTCCCATAAAACTGTCAGCTGATCCTTCAATACAAACTCCTCAGACCACAAGGAATTGGCAGAAATACTCAAAGTGTTGAAAGCAACGATCTACAACCAAGACTACTCTGCCCAACAAGACTATCATTTAAAATTGAAGGAGAGATAAAGAACTTCCCAGACAAGAAAAAGCTAAGAGTCCATCACCATCAAAGAAGTATTACAAGAAATGTTAAAGAGACTTCTTTAAGAAGAAGGGGGAAATACAATATAAAATGAATACTGAAATGGCAATAATTACATATTTATTAATAATCACTTTAAATGTAAGTGGATTAAATGTTCTAATCAAAAGACATAAGGTAGCTGAATGGATAAGAAAACAAGAACCATATATATGCTGTCTACAAGAGACCCACTTCAGATCAAAAGACATACAAAAGACTGAAAATAGGGATAAAAAAGATATTTTATGCAAATGGAATTTTAAAAAAGCTAGGGTAGCAATACTTATGTCAGAGATAACAGACTTTAAAACAAAGTCTATAATAAGTGATAAAGAAGGACATTTTATAATAGCAAAGATCTCGATTCAGCAACAGATTATAACCCTTGTAAACAGTTATGCACCCAACATAGGAGCACTTAAATGTATAAAGGGAATCCATATTGATGGACATAAAGGGAAAAATTGGCAGTAATATAATCATAGCAGGGGACTTTAACACCCCATTTTCATCAATGCATAGACTTTCCAGACAAAAAGTCAAAGAGGAAACGGTGACCTTAAATGGCACATTTTGATAAAACGTTGAGGTGAGGGAGAAACATTGATTAATTGACTGGTTGCCTCCCATATATCCCCTAACTGGGGAACAAACCTGCAACCTCGGTATGTGCCTGCCTGGGAATTGACCCTGCAACCTTTTGGTGCACAGGATGATGCTGCAACGTACTGAGCCACTGGCCAGGGCTCAGTTTGATTATAATTAAAATTTTAAACCCTTACACTCTTCAATCTGGTAGTCCCACCAAAAGTGACTATAGTAAGTTTTCCAGTGATGAGTGAGAATGGATCATCCGAGATCAGATAAATATAAAGATTTATTTTTGTAGACATCTGGTTTGTGACTATTAAAGTTGTATTTCCTGCCTATATCTTACTGGAGATTTTTTTTAACATGAATATAGTCCTATAATGCTTGTACCCTTAAAATATTTTTGAGGCCATTTCAGTTTATTATTGTTTCGTAATAACTTATTTCTACAGACGCATTTTTAAATAAGGTATGAAATGTTGTCAACAGTACATTCTCTTTATCCTTGTCCCAGACTACTACCTACAAAGGTGGTAGGCAACACTTTTTTTTTATCATTTTATTGCAAAGAAATTATTTTAAAATGTCAGAATTCAAAGGGCAAGAAATCCCTGTAAGCCCTGGCTTCCCAGTTTCACCAGGACATCTCCTACATTCTCTTACGATTATAAACACCAGATACAACTCGAATTTTCACAATTAAAATAGTTTGCATACACTAAAATGAAAATAATTTTATTTCCACATTCACTCTATGTTAAAATTATATCTCTCCTACTTAGAAAGTTGTTTGAAGAACTGTTTTCTAATACATCTTGGGATATCAACAATGTCGTTTGTACTACAGGGCCCTGTTTGACAAGTTTTTATAGTTGATTGGATCTGAAGGTTCACATGACCCAAGATCCATAACCAGACTCCTCTCCCTGGTATTAGGAATGAGACTGGGAGGCAATACGGCATAGCATTTGTACTGGTTGCTTGAAGAGAGGGCACAGAAACTCAAGAGAGACAGGCTAGCCATGTTAGACATATGCATTCAGAAGGCAAACCATTCTGCAAAGAGAGGAGATTAAAGCAGACACTGAGAGAAGCCGAGTGGGAGAGAGCAAGCAGTTTCCTGGGTTTGTAATAGTTTCCCTTGTGTTGGAAGTAATCACTATTAGTCATAACACATACTGAGCGTTTACTGTATTCTGGGAACTGTTCCCACCACTTATATAGATATACTATCTCTTTCAATCTTTATAACAAATGACTAAATACTCTTAGCAATTCTGTAAAAGGAGGGAGAGCTCATACTGCCTGAGCTGTGATGACTCTGAGGCTGATTCAGCTGTGGCTGTCAGTTAGAACACTTACACTTGGCCATTTGCTGTGGCTTAGGCTTCCTCACAACATGGCAGCCTCAGGGTAGTTAGGCTCGTGACTCCACGACCAAATGTTCTGGCATGACAGTGTAGAAGCTTCAAGGTCATTACTGAATTTGCCTCAGGAGTCACACAGCATCAGTTCTGCTCCACTGTGCCCATCAAAGCACTCATAGGCAGGGGGCAACACAGACCTCCTACCTTTTAATGGGAATAATGTCAAAGAATTTATACTATGTTTTATAACCACCAGAAAATCACTGATCTCTTTGAAGAACCCATGCCAGTTAAATAGGTTTCTAACTATCACGTCATAGGGGTGCTTTCACACATTATTCTATCAGCTTTCCAATTTGTCTTCTCTAATTCTAGTCTGAAGCAAATTTCTATTATTTAAAACTAAAAGGGTTCTAAACAATAGGTCCATATTTCAAAAAGTGTAATTACATTGAACTCTAAGTATGTTGTGTTGGTAATAAGCAGGCAGGTCTTCAAAAAAAACTGCCTTTTATTACTGTGGAAAAAGGCTATGACCTTCACTTCTATTACTCATGTCACCAAATCAAAGCAACACCTAACACCTGTAGCTCAGAAGGAATGTTGTATCACCTATTACTCGAAGGAACATTGAGCCACAGCACCTCAGAGCATGCATCACAGCATACTGCAGGAAGAAAAACAAGAGTGGCATGCTGTTCTTTTTAAAAAATGAGAATAAAATGTAGTTTTCAAGAGAGAACACATTTTAAAAGAAGGTCTATTAATGTATAACTTACATAGAGTAAAATTCACCTCTTTTGGTATGCCATTCTGTGAGTTTTGATAAACTATAGTATACAGTCATAGTCATGTAACCACTACCACGATTAAGGTATAGAACAATTTCCCTTCTTCAAATGATTCCCTGCTGTGCTCTTACAGTTAATCCTTTTCACCTATTCCCTGCCTTTGGCAACTACTGATCTCATTTTTTCCCTTCAGTTTAGAATTTTTCAGGTCATCTATATGGAATCATGCCATGTGCAGCTCTTTTATTTGCCTTAATGTGTCCGAGATCCACCCACGTTGTTGAATTTATCAGTAGCACATTCCCTTTTATTGCTGAGTAGTATTCTATTGTAAGAATATGCCTTTTTTTTTAAATCCATTAACCCACCAAGGGACATTAGGGTTGATTTCAACACATAACATTTTAAAATAGCAGAAAAAGGTAAAAATGAATCTTGTCATAGGGTTTTTACTTTCTTAACTATCTTCATATTTTATGGTTACTTGGAATTATTACTAGCAAAAGTTAGAAATCAATCTGATGGAAAACATGCAAGTTTTTTTGGGGGGAGCAGTGGTCTCTGTCTAATCAATCATTTTTCCAGGGAATTCTTTCTGATTTGATGCAACTGCTCCTGTTTCTCAACTAATGTGTTTGTGGAGAGTTTTGAAAGAGGATTATGTTCCAATGAGTAACAGCTGGCCTCATGGCAAATGGATGACAAAGGGATTATCCAAGTGTATAACTTGCAAAAATTGGGCCAGGAACCGAGGAGAGGATGGAACAACCTCCTTGGCTGACTTTAATTAAGCCTCAGCTTCTCAATGATGGTTTCCATAAGACAATTCTGGGCTTTCTGCAGGATGGAGAGTGAACAGACAAGGCCAGTGGGAGGCCCCAGAGAGAAAGAACATGGATGTTTCTGCTTTTTCTATTTTCAAGCTCCCTCTCAGCAATCACTCCGAGCTAGTCATTTCACATGCTATGCAAGATTTCAATAGGTTAGGAACGAATTTTAAATCCATTAAAAATGAGCTCATATCAGCGTTGTCTTCTTGACTCCTTGCCTTTAAAACAACTGAGAACAATGCTTCCTCACTGACTCTCATTCTGTTGTGTCATTTGCATAAAACAGGTGTGCCCCAGGCGGTTCACTGCCAACTCAACGCACCTGCGCAGTTCTCTAATTTCACTGTCAGTGCAGTAATCCTCCTCTTGTGTTACACGGCTCTCAAAATCACTGTAAGCAATGCCAATGCACGCTGAACTGAAATCAAATAATACATTTGCCTTTCCTGCTAACTTTGAATCTCGGCAAAACAGGATCTGAAAAATTAGAGATGGGT
Organism: Mormoops blainvillei; assembly: GCA_004026545.1. Lineage (NCBI taxonomy): Eukaryota > Metazoa > Chordata > Mammalia > Chiroptera > Mormoopidae > Mormoops > Mormoops blainvillei. The sequence goes on along the minus strand of PVJD01014155.1, from coordinate 21,907 downwards.
CCTGGAGTGAGTCACACGATACTAAATTTCTTTGGTTTTGTGACAGCCAAAATTTCTCAAAACAAGAAAAATAACAGGAAAAGCTCTCCAACATGCTTAAAGCCTCAAATTTTATGTGTGTGTGTGTGTGTGTGTGTGTGTGTGTGTGTTACAATCCCCTTTATAATAGTCCTTTCCTTTAAGGAATTTTTATCAAAAAATGAGACGAGTATCAACTTAGATTTACACGTTGACTGTTTTCCTCTCATCTCTCCCAACTAAACTCCCCACTAATGCTGCTCTCTTAATAACCCTCAGAGCAGTGTCCTGACTATGCATGACTAGGCACTTACAGGGCTGCCAACAGATGCTTATTCACGGAGGATCACAGAGCACACTTATTTGTCTACACTGCTCATGTGTTGCAATGACTGGGAATGAAAACAGATTCCATTATTTTCATCCGTTAGTGTAGAAATAAATGTATATAAATAATTACCTAAGTATATATCTATATTTATGAAATCTATATCTCTATATATCAAAATACATATCTATAATATATTTATTATGGAATAATAAAACACAGATATATATATAGACATATATACATGTGTAAAAATAATGCATGTATAACTTTCATAATGAAATTCCCACGGAATTCCCATGATGGAACCCCCAGTGGCTTCCTGCCCTTGGCTGCACCTGCCCCAACTCCTGTACTCCTCTAACCCCATCCCTTCCCTTACTTACTTCACTAGGACCCCATAGACCTCTTAGTTTCTTAAAGACAACAAACTAATTCCTACATCCCGGGCTTTGTCTCGAAAATGCCCTTGGCCTCGGAGAGCACTTCTGCTAAGGCGAGCAGAACCAAGTCCCTCTCATCTTGCATATCTCAGCTTAACATCACATACATCAGAATGACATTAATTGGCCAATTTAACATAGCTACCCAATAATCCCAATCGCTTATGTTTTTCTTGGCTTGCCTTTGTTCCTCACTGGTATACTGCCTCTCCATCTGAAGCAAAATGTGGGTGCCTCTCTAGTCACCTTTCTTTCCCTTGGTTCCCTCCCAGCCCTGTGGCTCCCACTCTGCGCACCCTATCTTCTCAGCCTGGGTGCTGCTTCTGGTGGCAGGAGCCTGCTGAGCCTGCGTCAGGACGCGGGCCAAAGGGCCAGCAAGTTTACACCCCAGAAGCAGCCCTAAGCCAAACAGGTGAAAACTGACGGACCCTGGGATTCATCAACTTTACAAAATATCCCAGAAATCCACGGGAGCATTGAGCTATAATTGTTCATGACAATTGCATTTAACACATTTTTACAATCTTTGTTCTCTTTCTTGCTTTCCTTTCCATCAACCCTATCTCCATCATCTCCCAAGTAAACCATTTGTACACATATACTTATTTTAGTGTCTGCTTCTGAGAGAACCCAACCTAAGGCACTCCTTCAACTAGAATTTAAGTTACACTAAAAGCAGGAAACACCTGACCATCATTACATGCCTGTCATCCCAGTGCTGGACAGACATTAAGCACTGATAGATATTTGTTGAGTAACTAAGTGATCACATATGTATGCATGTATACCTGGAAGGATATAATTAGGATATCTTTGAAAGATCTTTCCCGGGGCCCTAAGATCTGCCTGTCTCCCAACATAAAAAAGGTCTTTATTACCTTGGGGCCAAATATCAAAGAGAAAACACAAAAGCATATGGAGGGAATGAAAAGACAATTTGGGACTTTTGGGATTCTAAATGATGTTTAAAACTGTGTCTGAAAGTTGAACACTTGGTTCTGAGAGGAGGAATTTTTTGGAGAGAGAGGAGGCTGTTTGAACCTTCACATTGTGAGAGAGTCATATGTTAATATCATTTAATCAAAAGAATTATAATACTCCTATTACATATTGAACATTCACGTTGTGAGAGAGGCCCTGAATTACACTGCAGGGAGTGGGGATGTTAAGTTAGGGGAACTTGCCACCCTGCAACAGCCTGGCAGTATTTCTCCACAGAGCTTTCTCTGCCAGGTTAAAGCAGAAAAGGGGACAGTTGGATTTCCTGGAGAATGTCGGTGGCTTTAATAAAGTCGTATGTTAATCTAATTTAATCAAAAATATTTATCACAGACCTATTATAAATTTTCAGGGACTGTTTGTGTTATTACCATGAACCAACCAGCACAAAACTCCTGCCCTGGCAGATCTATGTTTGAGTGGACAGAGGCAGTTCAATGAACAGGTTTTTTAAATGACATAGATAGTAATATCAGTGGTGAAAAGTAAGGTAAGGAGGTGGAGAGAGGTTCTGCTGTTTTATATGTGGAGGTGATATTTGAGCAGAGGCATAAAGGAAATGAGGAAGCAAGCTCTGAAGATATCTCTGGAGGGAGAGCATTTGAAGCAGATAAAACAGTTCAGGGCAGAAGCTATGAGGCAGGACCGTGCTTGGCATGTTTGAGTAGCTTCAGGGGAGACCAAGGCTAGCTGGGTTGGGGAGTGGGGGGTGGGACCAGAAACAGAGCAGAGCATTCATCTTACAATTGTACATTAATTAAAGAGTTAATCTGTGATAAAGTTGCTGCATGGTCACAAAATGGCCACGTCCTCCAGCCTCAGGCCACAATGATAAACAGCAAATGTTTACCTCTATATGTAAAATTTTGATTGAAGAATAACATGTGTATTGAAAATTGAGAAAATCATAAGTATGCACCATGATGAATTTTTCATAAGCTGAACACACTCGTATAACCAACATGCACATCAAAAAACAGTTAGTCAACCTTCCAAGGGTCATCACTATTCTAACTTCTGCCACTATACATTCTTTCCTTTTTTTGAACTATATAAATGGAATCAAATAGTACGTATTCTTCAGCATTTGACATCTTTTGGCCAACATTATGCTTATAAGCTATATCCGTGTTATATGTAGTTGTGGTTTGCTCATTCTCTTAGCTGTGTGTTAATTATTTTGGGTGAATATACTACAATTTATTTATCCACTCTGATGTTGATGGACATTAGTGTTTTTCAGTTTGGGCTACTATAAACAGTACTGCTATGACAATCCTTGTCCATATCGTTCAGTGCACATTTCTGTGGGTATTTAACTAGGATATGAATTACTAGGTTAAAGAATATGCCTCTTTCAGCTTTAGTAGATTCTGCCAAACAGTTTTCCAGGATGACCAATTTTTTTCTCTCTTCAGTAATGTATTAGAATTTCAGTTGGTCCGTATTAGACAACTGCTATTGGTTACCTTTTTCATTTTAGGTATTCTATATCCGGGTATTGGATTGTAGTTTTAATTTATATCCCCTTCATGATTAATAAGGTTTACAACTTTTTTTGGCTGGAAATTAAATGTTTATATTTTAAAAGCAGCCTATAAGTCAGTCCAAAGTAGTTATGGGAATTATAAATGAGGACAATAGCTACACCCACGTCACAGGGTGAGAGATAATTGCATGAAAGGAGCCATGTATAAATAGTCAATATGACACCTAGCAGAGAGAAAGCACACAGCTAATATTATGTATTATTATCATTATTTTATGTGATAAGCAATAAAGAGCCTAAAATGTGATGATCTTTGCCGCCAAATATTCTATTTGAAGTTGAAATCCAGAAGCACTACTGAGTGAAAACGAACAAACGATGAATCACTTTCATAGAGCCAGTAGAAACAAGATGGTACTAAACAGAAATAAACTAACCAAAATAACATCAGAGACCGCACCAGATTTATTTCAATGATAAATACAGTCTTAAATGTCAAAGGGAGGGTCAAAATAGCAATATTAAAAGGCTTCATCTTTAAGAGCTTGTATGCACTTTAGGCTTGATTATTGACATATTCATTGAGCTGGATATTTTCATCTTGGGCCTGTGAATTAATGTCCTTTGATGGTTTACAAAATGCATTTGGTCATATTCAGTACAATTCATCTGAGACTTATATTTACAAATGTTACCATTAAGTATAAGCTGAGTCATTACATGGAGTCAGGACTGAATTAAAGTCAGCCTAATGCATAGAAGAAACAGAAATCAACATGGTGGAGTGTAACACTGAACTAGCATCTGATCCTAACCTTAAAGGACGAGTATGATTTATTGGAGTCAAAGGCAGGAAGGACACACCAGCCATTGAAAAAATAGCAAATAAATAACTGACAAAATACTGTATATGTAATGTTCAGAGGATTATGAGGCTTGGAAACAGATATACAATATATAAGTAGAGGTTGCAAAGATCGTGATGGATTTTATCATACTGGATTTGGTTCTTTAGCTTGCAGGAACCTGTGAAATGCTGCTGAATTGAGAAATAGCATGCCTATTTCTGGAAAGGTAACCTTGAAAAGAACGAATGAAGTGACATTAAGTTTGTGGAGCAACCAAATCTTAAAAACTTTTGCAAAAGAGCTGGTGCATGATGAAAGCCTGACCATTGGTGATAACAGTGAAAAGCAAAAGTAGTAATTAATTAGAGGCATTTTTTTAAAACAAACTTGATTAAGCTCGACCTGTTGGGTAAAGAAAATTGAAGAATTGCCTAAGATAACAGTGAGCATTATAATTTAGTTTTAGTTCTTTCTAAATCTAGAAACCATTAATAGGACTTGATGGAGACCAAATTTGGGAAGAAGGAAATGAGTTGAGTTTGGGACTTTTTGATGTTGATAATTTAATTCTTCTGCATTTGATAACATAAGAGAAATAGTAATTAAAACTAATGGAAAATCAAAGGTGAAAGCATTTGTGGGGGAAAAATAAATTAAGGGAAGGAGAAAAAAGATAAACATTAACAACTACAGGATAAATTTATGAGACAAACATGTATAGACAATGAAACAAATTGGGATTCTATATGGATGACACAATTTATGATAAAAGTCTAAAACATAACATAGATTTTTCTGTAAATACATAGATTCTCCATTTTGGTAACTTCATTCCAATCTAAATGGTAAATAATCAGCACAATAATAATAGAATAATTAAGAGAAATCATAATAGTTAACCTTCATATTTTTAATACTCTTAAAATTAGAAAAGAGGTCTTTCAAGTGGATTATCTTTAAAAGTTATTCTTTTATCAGTGCTTTGTATTACTATAATCCTTTTATTCAAAGCATATTTATTTTAAATATCTTAGTAAGTTTCATGTGCTATCCTAAGCTCTGGGACATCACAGTGCATACCATCAACCAAAACCTGTCTTCCCCAAGAACTTTTTCATGGTTATCTGGAAAGTAATTTTTCCCTGTAAAAATTCACAGCAAGTTTTTCTCTGTTTATTTACTCCCTTTTCCCTCTCATCAAAGACCACTACAACCAAATGCACCCATTATTGTAATATGTAACATGCATTAGACTTGACAATTGCAATGGGACAAATTACACCTGCCTAATAGAGATGAGTGGGTATTGCAATTTCAGCACAACTGTATTAACTATAAAATGCTAAATAAATATTTAATATGCCACCTGAAATTCAGGAACTATAGCCAGTAATTTATGAATAGATATTAATCTACATTCATGGCTGTTCTAATTTTTCACATCTTGAGAGCTTTTGACATTGCACAGTTCATTTCCCCAGAAAGGACAATGAGTCCTTAAAATAATTATTTAACTAACCTCTGAGTGAACTAGCTCTGCTGTCACTGCAAAAATTTGGGTGTACTCATTGTATTAATAGGCTTTGGCTCATTTCTACTTTTTTTACTTCCATCTTTTAAGGATGGCTCTTGTTTCTTGGTGGTCTACATTGTGAAAAGATAAAAGGCATATTTTAAATAAACCCTACCATTGCTACTCATTATTATTTCCCATTAGAATTTGATTCTGAAGTCCCACATAGTTAAATCATGAAATCAAATTCTTTGAGGACACTTCATCATTGTAAGAAACTCCCTTGTATAATGTTGGGTCACATTCTTAAAACTGGCTGATATTCTATTGTTATCCCAGAAAAGATCCCAGGATTTGAGAGTAAGTATACACTTTCTTCAATTGTTATTAAAAATAAATGTGTTCACTACTAACATGTAAATATTTATTTTAAATCATATTCACACATGTTTTTATCCTATTTGAACTGTGGCCTCTGTGTATTATACATCTTGCTTTGAAAAGCCATTGTTATTTAATTTTTTGCTGCTTGATTAAAACAATTCAAGACTCACAGATGTGCAAGGTGTCTGAAATACTAAAATTTCATTGAAATAAAACAAAACATTTCAAAGTGGTCATCTCGAAGAAATCCAGAATTTAGGAAGATATTCTTACCTTGAATGAGCATTATTTTTGTACAATAAGGTGCTGTTCCATTGTATTTGTAGTTTTTACAGGTGCCTTGAAATATGTATTTTTCTTCTGAGATAATATGAAGAAAGCTAAATATCTACAGGAACTCCCAAGAAAGTATGTTTTAAATAAAATTATCTATGCAAAGAGAAAAATAAGGAACATGAATAGATTTTTATTTTTCTCAACACTGACTAGTTTCTCTTGAAAAGGTTCCAGTAGGGGAAGTCATAAAATAAAATTATAAATAAGGTAGCTTGCTATAATTATTATGCATGAAAAACTTCCTCTGTAGTGTGTTCCAAGATGAAAGAAATTTGTATTCATGTTTCAATGTTAGTCATACATTCATTACATAATGTTCTTTTTCATTATGTATTCCACAATCTTCAGATTAGATCTTGAATCTTTTTATGTATTATATCACCAAGAATTTATTTGGAGTATTGGCTTAATTTTTCAAAATATATGTTTAAGATGGTTTGTATGCACTTTTGTTTTTAATACCACACTGTTTATATCTTTATAGGCATGCCATATCTGTATGTGATAGTCACATTAAAAATACTGCATGGTCTTGATTAAAAGAATGACATGCAAAGTTTCTCACTTTACTGTAGGTCAAAGTGTATTTCTCACTCTACTGAAGTTCAAAGTTAATTTCTCACTTTGCTGAAGTTATGAATTTATTTCTCACTTTACTGAAGACTGAAAGATATAAACAAGTCTCTTTAAAAATAAACCCCCAAGAGTACAGTGGAGCTGAGCAGCACTGCGGCATTTCTTGGAACCAAAGTCAATCATGCATGTGTCGTTTAAAATATCTAAAAAATATTGAGGCACATATCTTTCGACCATGCCTTTGGATTTTAAAGTGAGGTAAAACCATCCCAGTCTGTTATAAACAGTCACATGGGCTGACTAAAGCTGTCGGGAAGGTATTCTCTGGGAAGGTGGCTTCCAGAGAAGCCACCATATATCGGGGCAGCAACACCCAGGTCAGTAGCAATCCAGCTTCTGGTCTCCACGGCTCACATGTTGGAGAAAAGCACAGGCTTTCAGCTGCGTGTGGGAGGATGTATGTGTGTGGGAGGAGTTTTATGTCCCTCTTTTTCTAAGCCAATCTGACAAAAAAAAAATAGGTATTATTTTGATTCATTCACACTGGATGGTGCTTATTGTGTTGACTATTATTATCTTTTTATTTGACAATTTATGCAAAAAGAGGTCAGTGCCCCTGACTACGTAGCCTGGTATTGCATGTTTTAAAGACTCTTGCATCACACCCCACCTGTTTGCCACACCCTTGGTAGAAAATTGCTGCTATATTGGGATAACTCTGAAGTATATGTTCTACATTATCTCCCAGAGTTTTCTAGTGAGACCGAGCTCCAATAAACTCACAGTGATGACTTAGCTCTTGCAAGTGCACCCTTTCTTGGCTTCTTTCTCTGCCTCTCTTCCCCATTCCACTACTGACACTTCCTGGATCACCTACCAAATAAACTTCTTGCAGTCAAACTTTTATCTTAGAGTTTGCTATAGGAAACCAAGTAAGACAGATGGGATATGTTGAATTGATTTAGTGTTAGCCAATGGAGTCATGCTTGAGTAGTCCTAAAAACTATGTTATGTGTGTCCATGTAAGTGATAAGAGTGACTAGAGAATAGCCTTCTAAAGTGCAAAAGCCTTACCGACTCACGCTTTTATCATTTGTCTTTCCTAAGGTACTTGGGGCTTTGCTTTAACTTCACCAATAAGTTAGAATAATATTATATTTTATGGCCAATATTATTTCATATTAGCTCATTCTCATAAAGCCAAAGTCTTCTTAAAGAGATTTTACAATGCAGAAAGATGTATTGTATCTGAAAAAGAACACAGTTCACTTTGTATTACATTTGTTGTCCAGGCATTACCAAACTTAAGGTGGGATATGATAACTAAAAGGCATATATTCAATACTTGGTGATGGGAGAGCCATTAGCATGACTGAAAGGCCATTTTCTGTACATTTGACTGGTTTTATAGTCTTTCTCTTTCAGCCAGCGCATTTCTAGAGAATCACAAATTTTATTTTATAAGAATGATCTCAGATCTTAGTAACACTATATTATTATATGTTTTGGGGAAATGATAGTAATCCCTTCATCTCATGTTAAAAATAGGAGAAAGGAAATTGAATTAAAGACAGAAGCTATTACAGGGACAGATATGAAAAGGCATATTCATTTATCATAGTTAATTATAACTGTGGATACTAGACTATATAACTGGTAGAAAATAGACTTTTTTGTCCAAGAATTAACCCTACCAATTACGCACCCTAATTATATTTACTTAACAAATAAAGCTCCCATTCATTTTTAGTCACTCTATTACCAGCACTCTACAGCTCCCTTAACACAAGCACACACAAGAGTCATGTATAATGAGCAGTCCCACTAAGTGCCAGAAAACAGACCATTCATTGAAATTACCAAAATGAATACAAACGTGTGACTCCTGTCCTCAAAAGAAGGGGTACAGGGTGAACCATAAAGTGCAATGACTTCCTTCTTATCGCTGGAACATCAAGAAATCTCCAGTCAAAAATTGGGTTGGTGTCCTCCTTAGCTGCAAAATATAGTGCTTGTATCAAGTCAAATTGTGAAGAAACAATTTGCAAATATTAGTAATACTTAAGTAGTGTAGATTAATTAAATAAATTACCTTCAGAAATGGACAGTGTCTGTCAGAGGACCAGTTTTTGAAGTTGCTGCAACTGGTGTCATTCTACAGAAAATAGAATGGAGAAGTTAAAAAACAGTCCCAAAGTCTCAAAGCTGATAAGTGTGGATCTAGAAACTGCCCTTTATGATTATGCTATGACTAAAGAGAAACAAAACCCAGAACAAGTGTGACGTCAGGTCTGTTACTTTGAAAAAGTAGAGATTGGGAACATGAGGTACTGTTCTCATAAGCCATTGCAACTCTTTTGAACATAGAAGAAATAATTCTTAATTTTATTACATTATTCATAACTTATAGACTACTTTCAAATTTATGAAAAGGATAAAAATTCAAAACAGACATTGTTATTAGCCTTTGAAAATATAATAAATATTTTTACGTCATTTGTTGTGTCTTTGTTCTGTGGCCAATTTTATATATTTTCTGGGAAACACAAACAAGTGAGGGAAATCTCATTCCAGAAACTCTCTGCTCAGTTATTTTCCAAACTTTCATTACTTAAGGTCAGTCTTGAAAGCAAAATATCATCTGATCACATGGGAGTTTCCACATTAATGAATTGGCTATGATAATATCTCACTAGTCATCAAAAGGGACAGTAGCTCATACTTTTATTTAGTCCCATTATTTTTTGCTTCCATTGTTTACTTGATTATATCTTTGAAAGACAAATAACTGGAAGAAACACAAGCCACGAATGCACTGTAAATCTTTTAGTGACATTATTTAGTTCCTATAAAGAGCAACAGATTGTAGTCAAGTTGGGTCAAATCTACTAGCTAAGTTGTATCAAAATTTTAGTGAATGCAGATAACTTTTTCTAGCAGTAGTTATACACTAATGAAAGAATGAAAAATATTAAAATGACTAAAGTAGGAATAATTTTGTAGGCCTTCTCTTCTGGTACCATTTTTGCTACTAGTGACAGGAAACCCAGTCATTAAGATCCTGTGTCTCTGTCCTGATCAAGACTTCATCTCACATCAAGCCATAGTACGAACAAATGACAGAGGGCAAAAATACAGGGGCACTGGGACTAATTCTTGTTAGTTAATGACATGACATATTACACTGTGTCTTAGATTGTCTTCCCAGAAGCAACCCTAAGACCAGGGTACCTATGCATATGATTTATTAAGTGAGTGTTCCCAGGAAAACCGGTAAGAAAAAATAGAATAGGGAAGGAGAGAAAGCTAAACAAAGGTATGATTTCAAGGAAAGTTCCATACTTGGCCTAATCCCACAGGAGCTCTGGAGCGTTAAGTCACACTTTAAGTTGATTCCTGGTCGAGACAGAGAATGTGGGTTTTTATGCCCTTGGGCCAATCAGTCCATGGTTACAGAATGTTTCTAGGGAAACATGAAAACTCGATTACTTCTGACTCTCTAAGAACCTGACGAAATAGCCCAATGGTGATCTTTTAAGGAGAATTACCAGTGTGAGTTTTTAGGAACAAAACACATGAAATCAGAGGTATGGGCACACAGCAGTAGTACCGAGAGTCTGAGGGGCCAGAGGTAAGGACAGCGATAACTCCTGCTACACATACCAGTGTGTAGTTCTAGCACACTGGACACGATAGCATTTACCAGTGTTCATTTATATTTGGGCTTAGCTGTGCTACATGGGTCAGCTGTCTTGCTTAAACGAAAAACCCAGTTTGGTTATCTCATTTCAGGAAGGGCTGGTTTTTGCTCATGCTCTGGGTCACAGTGTGCTGATCGCTGATTAAGGTTAATGATGTAAAATAACCTCGCTGCATAATAGTACCATTATTAATACTGAACATTAGGATTTTCTGCATAAGCTGAAACAAGGCAAATCTCTTATTTTACCCCCATTGCTGGGGTGATGCCCATAGCACTAGTCCATAACATCTGATGATTTTATTTATTTAAAAATTTCTTGTTCCCATTAACTGTACATTTATTTGTACTCTCAATAAAACACTTTGCAGGAGAAAGAAACAGTTTTGGGATCAAACTGAATAGGGAAATTGAATTAAACATACATGTTTCTACTGTAGGACTTTAAGCACTACTAATATATATTGTAAATTGCCAAGAAAGGCAAGGTTAAATACAAAATTATCACACTGAAATGATTGTGTAATCCTTAAAGCCTGGGGCATCTTTTAAGACTAATGTCCATGGATACACTTTGATGAATTCTGTTATGAATAATTAATATATAAAATTTATAGATCTATTAATATTTGGTTCATGATTAAAGATGCAAATATCATAAATAAAATGTATGCAAATTGAATCAGTGTATACAAATGATAATATATATAAAATAATAAGATGATTTAAGTTACAACAATGTATAAATATATTTCATCACATTATGAGAAAAATATACAATTATTTTAATAGTTGCAGAATGAGCACTTGCAAAACATATACACATTCATGATTTTTGAAAAAAAACAACTCATTAAAGTAAGAGTAGGAGGAAATTTTAAGTTCTACAAAAAACTTAAAAAAGAAAACCTAAATGCGATCAGACATCATTCTAAATGGAGAAATATTTTATATATCCTCTTTAAAATTAATTGTAAGGATCTCTGCTATCATAACTTTTATCAGTTGTATTAGAAGTCCTGGCTAGTGTAGTAAGAGAAAAAAATAAATGAGACACACAGAAGTTGAAAGTAAGAATTACATCTCTGATTATTTGCATTGGATGTTTGCTGACATAGAAAACACAAAAGAATTCACAAACATTATTAGATGTAACAGAGTTTATTAAAGTGTTTAGTTATTAGGTTAATAATCACAAGTCATTTGCATATTTATACAATAGTGCATATACCTAGAAGATATAATTAAAGAAAAATATACCATATACAATAACATCAGAGTCCTGATCCAAAGTTAACCCCATTGTAAATATGATCCCATATTTCCAGACACAAATCTCAGTTCATACTGCATTCACTAAAGATACATGAGACAATAATAAATATACATAAATACATATGAATAATACATATTCAGCATTAATGCATTCATGAACAGCCTTTGGCACAGTATCTACCTTGCACCAGGCACAGTGCCAAGTACCTGGACAGGAAAACAAACATGACATGATTATTGTTCTTGAGCTCCCATATAAATTTTAGGCAGGAAAAACTATTTTAAAAAATTAGAATTTTGCCACGAGTATATTGTTTCTAATTTTATACAAATATAACACACATTGTTCATTATCAGAGCTGAGAGTAAGAAGATAATTTGTCTGCCACACACAAAACTAACACACTTTATTGGCCTGCAAGGATTCTTTAAATAAAACCCTCAGGACAGAATTGATCAGAAGCAGACCTGTTACATACTTGGAAGAAATTACCAAGGTTTGTCAACTCCTGGTTTTTTCTTTTGATATAACTCAGATGACTGTGATTTTGCCAAAGTTATAAATAGCTAATAGGCTCTTAAAACACATTTTCCTTATCGTGAAGTGTAACTTTTATCTCTTCTGCTTGGGTAAATTTCATAAATGCCAACTATTTCTCCAAAATGCAGTCATTTTGGAGAAAAGGCATGAACCCAAGTTTAGTAGAAATGTCTGCTTCTTTAGGTCATCATTTATTGTGCCTTTTCTGTTGTATTTTTGTAAATTCTCTGCATATATAAATATTAATTGATAGGGTGTCCTTTCAGCTGATGTTTGCATTTAGAGCTAAAAGATTATGTTATGTCTCTCTTCCTTTTTTCCCATTAATGATTTTATTTTGAGCCAGGCTTGAACTGTAGAAACAATTGGGCATTAGCACATCATTTCATTTTCAATAATTTGAAAGATAGGGTGACACCAATTTCTGTGACTAATGTTTAGATCTAAACTAAAAAAGACAGAGGGTGGGGGAAGGTGAAATGGTGGGGGGGAGGGGAGAGAGAGAGAGAGAGAAGGAATGAATTTTCTATCTAGGTTTAAAGATAGAGAGGAGTTTAATTATTTGATGATATTAGAAAGATATAATTTTTTCCCACTCACTAGAATGACCCTCAATATATGGAAAGGATCCATTTTCATTATTTTAAATAGCTAACAGTGTATTTGAATGCATATACCTAACACTGTTAGAAAGCATGAGACATTACAAAATAATGAAATAATAAAACTGAATATTTTAACATTTAAGAAATTGATTTCAAACCTTTAAGAAACTGGGGACTGGTATAAATTCGTTCTCAATAACTGATAATGCAGTTGACACGAATAATTCTAAGAAAACTTAAACAAAAACAGAAGGCTGAGGTCAGCCAACCGTAGGCAACTTTATATAGTAACCTTTAGGGTGCTTAATAGTAGGTCTGCCCGACATTTTTAGAGGAGTTTTGAACACATGGCTTGATATTTCATGTAAAAGTCTTTAAAAAATGAACATGGGAATTTTCCAAGATGAAGAAATAAAAAGGTCATCACTCACTCTGTTTTTATGTGTTTATTCTAGCAATTCTAGAAAACAATATTGGGAATAAAGTTGTTATGCAGCTTATTATTGTTAATGAATTTTTGTTATCAAAAAGATATTCCTTTATTATAGAAAGATGTTAAAAATAAATCTTCAATGAAAGGATGGCATTCTCAAACCACTTCTGAAAATAGTCTATTTTCTAGTTAGTTCCTGAGCAGGATGTATTTGGCTGCAGGACACTGGCCATGAACTCCCTTTGACACTCAGAGACGCCAAACAGCTGCATTCCTGTGTCTGTCCAGGCCCAGGAAATCACTGGCTGAAGTCAGAGTCATGAACAGACAGTTATCAACAACCTTAACACTGAGGGAGATAAAAATCTGATGTTATGAGAATCCATATCTTTCCTGCTTTCTGGAAATGCCTGTCTGATCACCCATGGGCATGTCTGGAAGAAATATGAGCAAATATTTAAAAATTTGTTTAGTAGATGTAATGCTCTCAATTAATTATTCATTTATATACTCCCTACAGCTTCTAAATTAATTTAATTGTATTCATTTTTATTATATGAATTAATACATGGATTCTTGGATTCTATTGACAAATTTTATGTTTAAAATAGTAACTAAAATGAAAGCACTGTAAAGAGCCACCACTCCCAGCCTCTACACAGTGTTTCTTTCATCATTTTTCCTGTGTGTATTTATGGGTATGTAAGGGTGTGTGGATATGTGTTTATGCATTCATCTCCTTATAAAAAAATATAGGTAATGAACGCCCTTGAATGTATTTTCCATGTAGTTATTGGCAATTTGCATTTTCTCCTCTATGAATTTCCTATCTAGAAAATTAAAATGAATTACTTACAGAAATATAAATCTATAGGGATATTTGATATAGGAATCATTTCACATGCTTGTTTTACTGTACATGTCACTTTAAAATGTTTTAGAGATCTTTCCTGGTCAGAATGTAGAGAACTACTAATTATTTTTAACTGCTGTGTATAGTTATTCCATAGCAGAGATTTCAAAGGCTTTTGTTATCCATTCCCTTATATGTGCCTCTCTGCACACATCTCAAATTTTTCCAGCATAACCAGTGCAGAATTGTTCAATCAAAGGGGATGCACATTTTAATTTTTAAGAAATTCTGCCAAATCTTCTTCAAAATTGCTGTGCCAAATTATTTTTACCAGTCATGTGTGCAAGTTAATGAATCTCCCACCTTACCAATACAAGCTTGCATTTTAATTTTTGCCAAGCCAGTACAAATTATTCCATCAAATTTGTTTGAATTTTCTGTTCTTTGGGTAACAGGTGAAGTTGTATATACTTTTATATAGTTATTAGACAGTTGCATTTCCTCTCTTTGAATGTTTCATTTATGACATTTAAAGAAGAAATGCAACACTTCTGTTGAATATGCTATAATAACTTTATCTTTTAGCTATATTTTGTGAAAGTATTTTCTTATTGATTTAATGTTATTTATATATAATGTTATTTATATACCCTGGATATCAGTTTAAATTGTGTTGTAAATGCTTTCCCCTATTTTATTACTTGTTTTTTAACTTTAATAATGATATATTTTATAATTTTTATTAATTAACTTTGCAATTGCATGATTAAAATTTATTAAACTTGTTCTTTATAGCATTTTCAGGACTTTCCTAAAGCCATAAACATATCCTTTCCTTTCTGTTAAGGTTTTGTTTGTATATTTAGATTTTAATCCATCTAGAATTAATCTTTGTCAGTAGTGGGTGAGACACAGGGTTTGAACTTTATTTTTTCCAGATGAAAAATCTGTTGTCCCAATATGATTTAGTGACATGTTCATTTTCTCACTGATAGAATATGTCCCCTAATTTATATGGGACAATCTCGCAGATACACATGTGGTCTTGACTCTCTAGTTTGTCACATCTAAATTTTTATAATTATAACACTTATAAATATCAGGAATTTAACTATTATTGGCAACAATTATGATCTTCCTTCTTTTAATAATGTTTATTTAGTGCCTATGATGTGCCAGCCACACTATCCAAAGCCCCGGAAGAAAGCAGTGAATTAAACAGGCCAAGTCCCTGTAGTCATGCCTGTTAGAGTCTCTACTGGGGATCAGGGGCGCTGAGAACCTCAACAACCAGTGGGTAGAATACAGCTGATCTGCAAGATGTCAAGCTTAAAATTTTTTGACCTTCTCTTATAGTAGTGTCAAACAACATAGATACATTTTAGCTATGCCAAAGTCTATATAACACATATTTGTTTTGTTTGTTTTAACGGAGCCATTTCTAGACTTCACATCAGAGGTAATCAAAATGCAAAATTCTGAAACTGTAGAAAAAGCATAGTAAGTTCTTTTCCCTCAAAAAATTTAAAATCTATCTGGAGAAATGAGACATAAGTAATCAAAGATGTGATATAAGTAGGAAAATGCAATAATAAATGAGGACTTCAAGATAGTACAGCATTAATTTTCAAATTAACAGTATAAACCATGAAAACCAGGCCTGGTTGAGGGACCAGATCACTATGATGTGGAAAGATTGATCTGGACTCTGAGGGTAGCTGAGGAAATGCAAATAAGTAGACACAAAGGCCAAGCATTGCTGATGAGGAGAATTCCTCATTTCTTATGTAGGTTTTATTGAAATGGAGAAAAGGTCCATTAGAAAATAGGATGAAAAAGCAGTATGAGGAGAACTTTCGAGAAGGTTTTAAATAACTAAGGAGTTTTGATTGTATGTTATATCCATCCAGGGAAATCAAAAGAAAACTTCGAAGCAGAAGAAGGACATGGTCAGTACGCGGCTTCCAAGAACTGGCCCCCCTGGAGACCTGGCAAGTGGGGCTGCCGGAGACAGAAACCTGTCTTCTTTATTTTTTTTCTTTAGAGCCCTCTCTACTCCCCAAGGTGCTTAATATCATTGGGCTGACCTTTTCTCCAGTGATAGTGCCCTTTTGTATTTTGGACCTTCCAGAAATACTGACTGCTCTTCTCTACATTTCAGCCCCAAAGAAAAATTAAATATAGTCTGTCATCTGTGTAGTGAATCTAATGATGACCTATACCCCTGGATCATCACGGTTGCCCCTAAACATCTCTCTCCCATGAAATACATTTGCATTTAACAGTTTGCTGAAGAGGATCAGGAGATGAAAGCATGTGAAAATTTTAGATCCTGGGACAGCCTGAAAGGAGAGACAGATCCTGTGGTAGCCTCTAAAATGGCCCCCAAAGATCTTCCCCTCTGCGTTTTTATACTCTTATGTAATCTTCCTCCTTTGACGGTGTGCTGGACTTAATGACTTACTTTGAGCAAACCAGATGTGGCAAAAGGGGTGGGATATCACTGCTGAGATTGTTAAAAAAGATTGGCTTTCATTTTGCTAGTCTTCTCTGGTTCTCCCTCTCTTTCTTGCTCACTTTAATGCAAGCCAGTGTCATGTTGTAAACTGCCTGAGGGAGAGGCCCATGTGACAGAGAACTCAAGGAGGGCTCAGGCCAACAGCCTATGAAATGCTGAATCTTGTCAATCGCACCATGAGTAAACTCTTCCTGAATGGAGCTCTGACCGATGCAGTCATTGGGGCCTATGAGAAACCTTGAGACAGAAGACCTGGTTAAGTTACAGCCAGATTCCTGACCCTCAGAATATGTGGCCTTAAGCCACTACATTTTGGGTAATTTGTTATGCAGCACAGATAACTAATTCAGGCCACCTCACCACAGAACATTTTGTGGGTATTGTAAGGAATCATAGAATGTTAGGATAGGAAGAGACTGTAAAACCATCTTTGAGACTCTCATAATCCTAACGATGGTCAAGTCACGCTCGAATATGTACCATGTTCTGAACATTTTAACATAATTTTCAATTGGGTTTAGAAATTTCCCTTGTAATAGTCACTAGATAATGATGAACTTTCATGTCTCTGTGATCAGAGACATTAATGTTGGTTTCTCGCTTGGGTTAAGGGAAATTTTATTATTGGTTAAGACTTATAGAAAAGAAAAAGCATGCTGTCTAGGAGAGTGTCATGCACATTTGGTCTAATAAGTCTTTCTGTAGTCAAGTTTCCTGTGTAGAACTTGTCATCTCAGAAAACTGAGATAGAAAATGGCAATTTAACAGTGCTCAGAAACCATACTAAAGGGTGAAAAATGAATTATCACCACAGTTGTAATAAAACCCACAACAATTTTCTTTAAAGATAAAATGCATGTGACAAATTTGCCTAGACATGTCAGTGGTTTGGCTTCTTAGGAAGAAAACCTGTACAATGATAAACCAGTTCATAAAATTACGTTATTAACTCCTCTTCATTAAGAGCGATCACGGGACAGATGCGATGTGTTGCAGAATCCCACAGCCTCTCCCAACTGCATTGCTAACAAGCGGAAGCCATACACCCGAAAGTGGTGAAGCAATTCATTCAATAGCAGTGGGGAAGACTGGTCAGCTTAAACAGACTCTAAAGATAATTTAACTGGCAAGGACGATTGAAAAAGACTGCATTCCTGCATGATTTATATAGCCAAAGGCTATTGAGAGCTTGCTTTTTTCCCCTTGGGACTCGCCCCTACGCTATGAAGGCTGCTTATTGCAAACACCTGCTGCTCTCTGCCTGTGAGCTTTAATTCTGGCCTGGGCTCCTGTCTAACCGAAAATGCCAGAGGGCAGATAATGTTCTGGATGCAAATTCCAGCCAATGTTGGAGCACGGCTGGCAGACAGGACACAGTCTCTCTCGCTGCTCTGTTGGCGTAACTCTAATGCGTGTTTTACATCGTCCCCCAGAGTTCCCCAGCCTCATTTAAGCGGCAGTTAACCACAGTGATAACTTGCTATTGTGACCTTTGTTGCCAGATTTCTCTCCCCTATGTTAGTTCCCAAGTCCACTACCAGGGTTGTGTGAGATTACTGTTAATAACCATCAGTGTCTCGGGAGTCACCCCAATGATGTATTTGGACTCAAATCCATCTCTCACGTTGGATATAGAGGAGTTCCCTACCCACTGAAATGCTTGACAAATAGAGCACCCAAATGCAGTCGTTTTCTTGATTTAGGAGCCCAAACCAGATTTGGGACCTGACCTTCATGTATCTAATGAATAATTGTTACATTTTCTCTTTCTTATGTTTAATTTTAAGGTGATACCAAAAGTCCATTTGCTTTTATTACAACTGTGATTTCCAGCATGGTCTCCAAACGTTCATGAAATGGAGGGTAAAACGTAGTATTCCTCAACCCAAGGAGACTTCATAAAGAAGGCTCACAACACAATAACCACACTTACTGAATATTTATTATGGGTCAGGAAATGTGCTAAGCGCATTTTGTATTATATGTATTTTCCATTCTATATTCAAAGTAATCTTAAACTTTAGGCACTGTTCTTATACTTTTTTTGGTAGCAAACCTATTGTTGACATAAAAACTACACGTTTACAGTGTACAATTATAAGTAAACATATGTATGTACCTATAAAAGCACTATTGCCATTGAAATAGTGAACATAGCCACAATCCCCAGAAATTTCTTTATTATTTTTTATAATCCTTTTCCATTTCTTACTTCTTCCTCAGGAAACTGTCAGTATAGATTAGTTGGTGTTTCTTAGCATCTTATATAAATGAAATACTACAGAATATTTTTTTATTGTCTGGCTTCTTTTACTAATAATTATTTTGAAATGCGTCCACATTGTCATATGTATCTATAACACCTTCCTTTTTATTACTGATTTTATTCATTGTATGAACTTTCTACAATTTGTTTATGTGCTCATCTGTTGAAAGATAATTGGGTTCTTTCCAGCTTTTGATAATTAAATGTGAACATTCATGCACAACATTTTATATGGACATATGTTTTCATTCCTTTCAGATAAATACTCAGGAGTAAATTGTACAGTTAGTGTATGTGTCACATTTTAAGAAACAGCTGTTGTGTCATTTCATATTTCACCAGCAATGTACGAGAATTTCAGTTTTCCACGGCCTCACTAGCACTTGTTATGATTAGGCTTTTTAGTTTTAGCAATTCTACAGGTGTGTGGTGTTATTGCATTGTAGTTTTAATTTGCATTTCTCTAATGACTAATGATGTTGAGCATCTTTTCGTGTGCTTGTTGGCCCTCTGTATATCTTCTTTAGTGAAGTGTCTTTTCAAACAATTTGCCTATTTTTGTTTGGTTGAAAGTTTTCTTATTATTTGGATTTGAGAGACATTCACGCATTCCAGATATAAATCCTTTCTCAGCTATGTGATTGGCAAATATTTTCTTAAAGTATGTTGTTTGTCCTTTTGTTCCCTTGACACTGTCTTTGGATGGGAAAAAATTTTAATTTTGATGGAGTCCAATTTACCAATGTTCTTTTATGGATTATGCTTTAGGCATCTAATCTCATAACTCTTTACCTATACCTAAGATAACAAAGATTTTCAGCTTTGTTTTCTCCTAGAAGTTTTAAAGTTTTAAGTTTACCATTTGAGGTCTATGGTTCATTTTGTGTTAATTTTTACATATGGTAAGAAACATGGATCAAAGTTTATTTTTTTTATTTGGATATCCAATTGAACCAGCATGATTTAGTAAAGGGACTCTCCTTTCTCCACCAATTTATTTTTGCATTTGTTCCTAAGAGCAATTGTCAATATATGGGTTGGTCTATTTATAAATTTTCTATTCTGATCCATTGATCTATTTGTCCATCTTAACACAAATACAAGACACTGTTGTGATTTTTATAGCTTCATAAGTATTAAAATAAGGTTGTGTTAGTCCTCCAAGTTTGCTTTTCTTTTTCAAAGTTATTTTTTCAATTCTAGGTCATGGAAATTCCATATGAAT
Organism: Mormoops blainvillei; assembly: GCA_004026545.1. NCBI lineage: Eukaryota > Metazoa > Chordata > Mammalia > Chiroptera > Mormoopidae > Mormoops > Mormoops blainvillei. Next base: position 1,557 of record PVJD01014155.1, on the reverse strand, counting down.
TTTTAAATAACCTTTTCAATTTTTACCAGAAAAAATCCTCCTGAGGTTTTGATTGGGACTGCATTAAATCTATTCATTAAATTGGAAATAATTAGTACCTTAGCAATACTGAACCTTTTGATGTATGAACATGGGATATCTTTCCATTTATTTAGGATTTAATTTCTAGTTAATTCAGGATATATTATAGTTAAAACCATAATTTCCAGTGATTAGGGCTTCCACATATTTTCTCAGTTTTATTCCTAAGTACTTCATATTTTTATGTTATTATAAAGGGTATGATTTAATTTTAATTTCTGACATTATTAGCATTTAGAAATATAATTAATTTTTGTATATTGATCTTATATCCTGCAACTTTGTTGAACTTACTTAGCTCTAAAAGCTATTTTTTAAATGTTTTAAATTTTTAATTTTTGGCATATTTTACTGAGTATGCTATTACAGTTGTCCCATTTCCCCCCACTTTATCCATTCCACCTTGCATCCCATCCCATCATCCCCTCATATCTTAGTTCATGTCCATGGGCTGTACATATCAGTTCTTTGGCTTCTTAATTTCCTTTACTATTCTTAGCCTCCCCCCGTCTATTTTATTTTATTTTTTTGGTCAACATTTTCCCACCACCACTTTCCCCAGCCCCACCCACCCCTGCCACCCACTCCCAATCCTTCCCCCCTTTGGCTTTGCTGATGGGTCCTTTATGCATATTCCTTCATGACCCTTCCCCTCCCTTTCCCCTGTCATTGCCCTCCCTCCTCCCCTCTGGTTACTATCAGCTTTGTTTTTATTTCAACATTGCTGGTTATATTTTGCTTGCTTGTTTATTTTAATGATTAGATTCCACTTATAGGTGAAATCACATGGTATCTGTCTTTCACTGCTTGGCTTATTTCACCTAGCATAATACTCTACAGTTCCATCCATGCTGTCGCAAAGGATAGTAGCTCCTTCTTCCTTTCTGCTGCATAGTATTCCACTGTGTAAATATACCATATTTTTTTATCTATTCATTCCTGTGGTCTGAGAAAATGCTTGATATGATTTCAATTTTCATAAATTTGTTGAGTCTTGTTTTGTGCCCTATAATCTGGTCTCTTTTTGAAAATGTTCCATGGGCATTTGAAAAGAATGTGGGGCTTGCTTCTCTGGGATGAAAGGTTCTATACATATATATCAGTTAAGTCCATTTGATCTAATGCATCATTCAGTTCCACAATATCCTTGTTGATATTTTGTTTGGATGATCAATCTGTTGTTGACAGTAGGGTTTTAAAATCCCCTACTATAAGTGTGTTGCTGTCTATATCTTCCTTGAAGTCCTCCAAGATTTCCCTTATATATTTGGGTGTTTCTATGTTAGGTGCATATAGGTTTACAATGCTTATGTCTTCTTGATGGATTCTTCCTTTGAGTATTATGAAGTGTCCTTCTGTGTCTCTTTTTATGGCCTTTGTTTTGAAGTCTGTTTTGTCTGATATAACTATTGCTATGGCTTTTTTTTTCCTGTCCATTTGCTTGGAATATTTTTTTCCAACCCTTCACTTTCAGTC
>PVJD01014154.1:0-30445 GCA_004026545.1 Mormoops blainvillei | reverse complement strand
GTGGCTCTTATAGCTGCGTCAACATGGGACTGATAACCAGTCATTATCTTTGGAGGAGGTCCTAACCTTTCCTTGTGTACCCTCCTGACTGTCTTTAGCCAAAACAATGGAGGTCAATTTGTCCCTGCAGTTTGTTCAATGTTTTGGGCTGGCCAAAAAGTTCGTTTAGTTTTTTCCATACAATAGCTCTAGTGGTGCTCAGTTTTCTTTAACTTCATTCAAAACAATTTTGTTAGATTGTATTGTGCCAGCTGTTGTATTAGCATGCATTTAAAAAAAACTTTTCAAAATTAGTGCATTTTTGTGTATCCATTGTAATATTGAAGATGGAAGAAGATACACAACATTTTCAGCATATGATGCTTTATTATTTCAAGAAAGGTAAAAATGCAACTGAAACACACAAAAAAAGATTTGTGCAGTGCATGGAGAAGGTGCTGTGACTGATCAAACATGTCAAGAGTGGTTTGCGAAGTTTCTTAGTACAATTGACATTTTGGCTGAGTAATTCTTTGCTGTGGGACTGTCTTATGCATGGGAAGATGTTTAGCAGCATCCCTAGCCTCTATTCACTAGAAGCTGATAGCGGGAGATAGCTGACATACTCAAAATATCCAAATCAATAAAGTTATTGGTGAAAATGAAAAATGTGTCTTTTATTTTACAGAAAAAACTAAATGGACTTTTTGGCCAGCTCAATAATTAGCCATTGTCCTCATTTGTTTTTCCTCATCTTCCCACACAGGCTTAATACCACCCTTAAAAAGTGAGTAGTCATAGCCATTAAATGACTAGACAACTGGATACGGGGGCCCAAAAGTCTTCAACAGTGTCAGACTCAGCAGCCGATAGTTTGCCCGTCTGTCCCGTAAAGGACGTTTAACATAGTGTTCTGGATTAGCAACCTAGTTAGACTCTGTTTTCTTCTGTAAGCGGGAATTAGGAGTAGGGGTGGTTTGGGGTTCCACAGTTGCCACCTTAGCGGGGATCAAAGAAGACTCCTTTAGGAGGCTAGTTTTGAGCTGAGTCTAAATGGTGGGTAGTAACCTGAGAGGAGGACAAGGGAGAGGCAGTGGCTAAGACAGAGCCCCGGAATAAGGGCCCCCCCTTCCCTGTGTGACCCTGAGCACATTATTTCACCTCTCCCTGCCATGGTTTTCTTATCTGCAAAATAAGATGGGGCTCTATTAAGTACCGATCCCTTTGGGCTGTAATGAGTTACCACAGGGAGAGCGTTTGGTTCAGTGTCTGGCACATAGTTAGAACTCGGTAACTGTTAGCCACTGCTGTTTGTATTATTTTTGTGAGGGAGGGCATTTTCTTTCTCCTCTCCTTCCTTCCTTCCTTGATCCTCACCCGAGGATATATCCTGATTTTAGAGAGAGGGGAAGGGAGAGGGGCTACTTCCTCCATGCGTCCTGATTGGGGATCGAACCCACAACCCAGGTATGTGCCCTGACCGGAGATGGAACCCGCAACCTTTTAGTGTATGGGATGATTCTCCAACCAATTGAGCCACCTGGCCAGGGTGAGGGAGAGCATTTTCTGGCGGAAGGGACATTGTGAGTGTAGAGAGGTGGGAAAGAGCAGGCAGGATCAGGACACGGCCAGCAGGTCACTGTGGCTGGGGTACAGGAAAAATGGGGGAGAAAAGGGGGGGAAGAAGAGGTGGGGCTGGGGCTGAACCCTCAGCTCCAACTAAGGAGCCTGGATAACCTCATGAGGTCATTGAAGGATTTCAGCAGCCAGTGACGTGCTCGCGGCGCTGTCTGGGAGCTGTCTCTCTAGGCGCTGCAGTGTAGAGGACAGCGAAGGGCTGAAGGACAAGTTCAGAGGTGTGTGCAGGGACAGGTGAACTGTGGGCATTCATGCTCAGGCACCTCAGTCACAGGCAGAGAGGAGACCTGGGGCCTAGTGGACTGCATTCGCTGGCCTAGCCCTAAACTTCCAGGCTAGGCCTCTCCCCACCCTGCAGACAGTGCCAGCAGGGTCCTGGGTGCTGACACAACCGGGGAAGAATCTAGGCTCTGCTTCTTAATTACCAGCTGCAGCTGTAATTAAACTTCTGCTATCTGGACTGGGCGGCCTCTGAGGAGAAGCCTTTATGAGTGTCAGAGCAGTCAGGCATTATGTAAGTCCCCTTGCTAGGTGTCCTGGGTGAAGGAGCTGACCTGTCCCCAGCCTAACTCCCTGTTTCTTTATAGAAACTTCCCAAAGGCTTTCTGTATTCTGAACTCCCTCAACATCAGTGTAATACCTCTTCTGATTTCTGGTCCTTATTGGGCGTTTGCTGCTTCTCTGAGGTTCTAACTGTGCTGCCAGCCCCACATGGCCTGGCCCCAGGTAACTCTTTGTCCCATCTCCTCCCAGTCTTCCTCTCCCATGCTGGCCTCCTTGCTTTTTCTGCATATGCCTCATGTTCCCACCTCAGCACAGAGGAAACCCACCCAACACCCCCCTCGTCCCCTTCGAGTCCTGATCTGAGTCCCTTTCACCTCTGTCGCCCTGATAATTGTCCGCTTCTTTACTCTCTCTCTCCCTGGACAGTGAGCCGCTTAAGGGCCCAGGCTACAGGACACTCTGTCTCTCTAGAGCCCAGCGCAGGGCCCAGCAGGGACACATGCTTTGTGCAGCCTGGTTGACGAGGGAGACATGTGGGCTGGCTTTTCCTGGGTAGCCTTAAAGGCCACCCTAAGGAGTGATCTCCGGGCAGACACCGAGACCCCAGAATGGAGGGTGGCCTGCCTCAGACAGGACCCTCGTCCCCACTCCCCTTTCCCTTGGGTTCCCAGAGCCCCTCGCAGAGTTCTGGTGTCTGCACCCCATGTCACCTGTGTGTGAAGACTCTGGGGATCCTGCTTCGGGCCTCTGCGGGGACTGACACCACTGCCACGGGTCCTGGAAAGCCAGTCCTCCGGGTTGGAGCCGAGCCAAGGCAGTGAAATTCCCCGCGCAGTGCCTTCTGGTTTGTCAGGCTCCTTCTCCCCTCCTGGCTCCCGGCCTTTGTAGCAGATAGGTTTCAGAACGTGGCTATTAATGGGGTTTTGCAGATGATGAACATTCCCATCGCCAAGTCTGCTCTAATACCGGCTCTTTGACTGAGGGAAGCCGAGTGGCTTCACTGAGGGTGAAAACGATGACTCAGCGCCTCCTCTGCCTCCCAACGGCCACTTCAGCGTTCGTATCTTTGAAGAGCTCTGATCAGCTGCCCATCAGAATGATGGAGACTGGTCGGGGAGCTGGACACCCTCCGTACCATGCTGGCTGGGCACTGGCTCAGATTCAAGGAGGACCTAAGAGCCAGGTCCCCACCCCTGTTGCAGATATACATCCACTGTCCCCACCTTGCCTAAACCTGGGAGTAAGAGTGAAAATATTTAACTGCTATAGGTATAGCACTCCTGCCAGTAGGTTAGAACAAAATAAGACCCTGGGGGCCCCCTGTGGAGCTGGGGGTTAACCCTGTAGGTGCTAGAAGAGGGGCAGGGGTGGCAACCACCTACCAGCTAGAACAGAAGTATTTTAATATTTTAACATTTAATAGTACCCTTCTCCCCAGTCCTAGTCTTGGCCTGAATTGGAGCACCGGGGTCTCATTTGATCTGAAGATGTGATACATCTGGGCCTCCAAGGAAGGGGCACCTCAGCTTGAACATGCAGCTATGTGTATGCATGTATGTGGATGGTATTGTGAGTTCGCATGTCTGCTCCCAACCCACAAGAGGGGTGTCTGTGTGGCACGTTGTGCCAGACAATGTGAAGGTCAAGAGCATAAACCCTTGAGCCTGACTGTTGTCTACTGCCTGTGTGACTGTGGGGAAATTACTTAGCTTCTCTGTGCCTTATTTACGCAGCTGGAAAATGGGGTAGCAACTGTTCTCATGGGGCTTTGGGGAGGATTAAATAAGGGAGTGTATGTTAACCAAGCACATGGTAAGTGCTGTGCAAGTGTCGGCTTTTATTATTATATATGCACGGATATACTCATGACTGCTGGGTTTTGCTGCGTGTGAAGAACGCCCCTCTTACATGTTACGTGTGCACATGTGTGTCCTCTGTGTGTTTACTTGTATGTATATGTTAATCACCTGCCCATGAAAAAGGTTGCCATAACCCACATGCTGAGTTACGCTGTGTGTTTTGAGTTTGTGTGTTTACATCTCCCTCGGTTCTCCCAAGTCGCTGTCCTTATCATCCTTCCCCATGTCTCTTTCTTCTCCTTTTCAAGCAGCCAGTGGTACCAGGTTGTCACCAAGGGAGCCAGAATCCCATCTTTGCTCTGGATGGGGTGGGAAGGGGGAGCCGGTGACACCATCAATCTCGGTCCCCGAATGGAGGCAGACCTGAACCAAGGGCGACAACCAGGAGGCCTCCTGCTGCCCCTGGCCGGACAAAGAATTGCCCCTCTGGCCCCGGGGCTGAGTGGCTAGGAAGGAGAGGGGAGGTCCCAAATCCGGGAGCCAGAGGTGCCCCAACCAAAACGCAGCCCCCATCCCTTCGGCGTGGCCAGGCAGAGGGGCCCCGGCCTCGGCCTCTGTTTTCCCCAGGTCCTGCCCACCAGACAAACTGCAGAGGCCTGATAGTAAATCAGCAGCGAGTGTGATTTAGAGGACTCTGTTTGCTCAGCTAAGCTTTTGGCAAGGTAAATGCATGAGCTGCAGAAAATCTCTTTGAAACAGCCGCAGGGCTCAAACGCACTTCAGTCCTCCATAAAGGATTCTCAAAATTATATGGACTAGATTAGTATCTCTCTTACATAAAACCATTTCAGTGCCCGCGCAGGGCTTTGAGAATGAATTCGCTGGACAGACCTTTTGTTGCTCGACCCAGCAGTACATGGTAATTGAAGATTTCCCTTTAAAAGTGTGTCAGGTAGAAAGAGCTCCTAATTTACTAAGTGGAGAGGCCTTTGTTAGGAAGACTGATGCTTTGTTCTGCCTGTCCCTTTTAATCTTGTTTTTGTACAATGGACTTACAGAAAGCACTACCAGCTGGTTTGATTCCGTGGCGGCAAGAAAGGCTGGGCCAGGCCTTGCACGGGGGGACTGAATGGGACCTGCTTTCCCTCCTCTGTCTGCCTGTCTCTTCCCCCTCACCTTGCTTTTCCCTTCCCTCTTCTGGGCTCCTATCTGTACCCATGGGACAGGCACAAGTCCAGGACAAACTGGGGCTTCGTGGCAGCAGCTGTCCTTGTCTTTTTCTAATCAGAGCATACCCTCCTCCTTTTTAATTGCCTCTCTGCATGGCAACACCAGAGGCAAGATTTAGGGTGGGGGCTGCATCGTCTGTGGGCTGCTGGGTTTGAATCGAGCTGAGGTCTTCAGCCCCAAAGTCCAGTGCCATCTGGTGCCTGATGGGACGGTTTTGGTTGGAGGGACTCCACGTTCCCAGGCCACTAAGCAGCATTTGTTGTCTGAGAGTCCTCCCCCACACTGGCTTCTCGCCCTAAGGAGGAGGTCACTGAACCTTGGTGGAGAGGACTTGGGTTCTGTCTCTAGCACGGAGTCACCCTCCTGGGACCCGAGGCCCCCGTGGAGCTGTCAGACATGAGCCCTGGCATGGCTGTCAGGGAAGGAGTGTCCTCATCACTCTCAGCTGTCATCTCGCTGTGTGACGGGGTGCAGAGCCCCATTTCTCTGAGCCTCAGCTTCCTCGTCTGCAGTGTCAGACTCTGAACTTGGAGATGTGAGTTCCATCAACTGTATTGCCGACGGTTTTCTCGTTTTGAAGGCAATAGGCAAATCGATGATGAGACCCATTGGTGTGGTTTAAAACGAAAACGCGCAGTTCTCCATGAAATGAACCAGAGGAAGAACCAAATCGCCGCAGTGTGATTGGCAAAGAATCATGAAACAGGGTCACAGAGATCTTTGGAAGTTCCGTTTGGTTTGTTTTAAGGTGGTGGATGAGAGGTTCACAAGCTTCCCGCGGGCAGGGCCACTTCTCCCTGGCCTGTGACCGGAAGGGGGCTGGCCCATGTCTGCACAGCTTCCCCTAAAGACTGCGTACCAGAGTGGGGACGGGGAAGGAGCAGCTGGCAGTGACCACGGACATGGTCGAGGAACTTGGGACACGTCGAGCCCATTTGGAACTCATCCTAGGTGACGACCGCCTCTGGAGGACACTCACCTCCACAAAGAGAGGGACTCAGGGAGGGGCTCTCATTTTTGGTGTCAGGCCTTCACACATGTTACCTCATTTCGTCCTCAGGATGACTTTCCAGGAATTATTTCTCTCTTTCCACACGGAAAACTGAGACTCAGAGAAGTTCAATGCTTTACCCAAAAGCCCAGAGCTGGTCAGTGGCGGAGCCAGGTTTCCAGCGCACCGATGTCGAGGGGGCCAGGGCTGAGGAGTCCATAGGAACCTCATGTTTAAGAGAATGGGGTCCCGTCCCTGCCTGGGGGTCTCCTTCTCATCAGTGCTAGGGCTCTGTGCAGTGGAACATCCAGCTTTGGTGGAGGTTAGGGCCCCGGTGGCAGCCCTACTTTGACTAGCTGAGTTGACTCAAACCTGTCCCTACCCTCTTGGAGTTTCTCTTTCCCCGTCTACGACTAGTCCTAACCCTGTCCCACAAGACAATATGATGGGGCTTTGTAATCACCAGCCCTTGCTGATCCCCACCTAGTCCATAGAGCAGTAGAAATAATATTCTTCCCCCGCCTCCCATCTCTGACCTCACCGTAGCTAACACTTATATAGCACAAACTATATGCTAGGCTCATTTAATCCTCACAACAACCCTGTGAAGTAGGTCCTATTAACATTCTCATTTTACAGATGAGGAAACAGAGGCACAGAACAGTTACATAACTTGCCCAAGGTCACACAGCAGTGAAGCCATACAGCTGGAAGTCAAACCCAGGCACCCGGGATCAGTTCTGTGCTCATGACCTCTCTGTCATAGCCAGTGCCTGTGGGCTCAGCTGCTGCTGGGCCACCTTTGGAAGGTTCTGGTCCTGATACTTCTGGAGGTTGAGGGTCGGTAGAATTCAGCTGATAGGATACTGGCTGTAGCTGCCTGTCAGACCGCTGCAATGTGTGGTCACCCCAGCCCTCACCCTGGCCACTTGTCCTGCTCAGTTTCCGTTCGAGTTGCCACTTCCTGCTGGGATGACGCCTGGCCTGGGAACCCTGCTATTTATCCTCTCTGTCCCTCACTTTCCTCATCTGCGTGAGGGGGATGACAGGAGTACCTTCCACTTAGTCTTGTGAGGATCAGCGAGTAAATTCATGTAAAATGCTTGGAACGATGCCTGGCACACAGTAAGTGCTCAGTAAGCACCAGCTCTTGTTCTCCAGGATAGGAGGGTAATGCAGAGAGAGCTTCCCTGCTAGGCCAAGGGCAAAGGAATAGAAGGAGATACGGGTGGGGAGGTGGGGCACACAGCCCCACTCCCCTGGCTCCCTAAAGGAAGTTTTCGAAACTGTCAGAAAGGAATAGCAAACACATACTGAGCTTTGTAGATGGTTATGCCCCAGTCATGGCTCTGCTCGCTCCAGGAGGGAGCACAGATGGCAACGTTTCCACCTGGAGAGCGAAGATGCAAAGTCTACCTCTGCATCATCAGGGCCCTAGGGTGTCCCAGAGAAACAATGACTCAGACCACAGAGGAGCCCTCCAGCCCTCCCAAGATGGGCCAGGCCCACCTGCAGGGGACAGGAAGAGCCTCTGCCCTCTGGTGTTCATTAATTCCCACAAAGGAGGTCAGTGCATTCCTAAATTACAAACTAGTCTTCAAGGGCTTTGTTGATAATTTTACAACTCATTGGTGAAACATGTAGGATTTATCTGTCTCCATCCATGTCAAAGGTAGACAGTACAGGTTCTGAAGGTCACTTCCAACCTAGAATTCTGAGGCACATCTGGGTGGGGTAGGCCGAGGAATGGGGAGCTGGCTTCTGAGCAGTCTCTGTCTGTGATGGCAGACACACCCCATGAGTAGAAAGCAAAGCTGGTGTGCTTTGCCCACCTCTATTTACCTTGAAGGAGCTTTCAAACACCGCCCTGACGTGCGCAAACCACACATGGAGCAGCGTGATGCCTCCGCTGGAGGTCTTAATTACCTGCTAAGAACAAGAGACAGCTCTAAGATCTGGGAAGCTGCCTGTGGAAGGTGGTTCATTTCCCAGAGCAGGGTGCAGAGCAAGGGGAGCCATATGGCCCAGCAGTGGAGCAGCTGTCCCTTGAGAAGGAATAATTCGGCAGCTTCCACCATCTGGGTGAATTACAAGACTTGCAGTTTTCATGCACATGTTGTGGCAGCCCACCACTGTAGCCATCAAGGGGTGGGTGACGGAGAGAGGTGGACTGTCTCTGTGCCCTGGCTCACTGCACGACCATTCATCCCCAGACACCCTGACTCAGCAGCCACCTCCTTGCTGGGCTGCCTGGCCGGGGGCTGCCTGGCCTGGGCCTGCCTCTGAGGTCATGGATACCAGTGCCCCATCAGCTCCCCTGGTATCCCTGCCACATCCCAGGCGGGTGGGCTTTCCACTTCCTCCAGAAAATATACATATCATTCCCTTAACTGTGGCTGCTGCTTGCCTCTTTGGCAGGGCTGGGCAAATCTAGTTGAGGAGTGCTTAGTGGTTTGGGGCTGTTATATTTTCTCTGCTCTATGATCCGTGTTAGGTTAAAAGGGCCAGAGCTGCTTTTCTTTCCCACGGAAGATAACTCAACCTGGACAGGCTCCCTGTGGGAGAATTAAAGGTGATGAGGGACTTCTGGTTGGCTGGAATCCTTAATATCCTTCCCCTCGCCCCAGCTCTCCAGCTGGTTGGAGTGATGAATGTATTCCAGTGTGTTCTCATTCCAAATGATAGCCCTTTGCCTCTGCACGTGCTGCACGTCCAGGCGCGCAGAAGAATGACTGAGGGCCCACGGTGTGCCAGCCCGCGGCGGGTGCTCCCTTCCATCTTCCAGCAGCACTGTGTGGCAGGTCATGTTATTCCCAGTTCACAGAAGGTGATACAGAAGCACTGAGAGGTCAAGTAACCAGCCAGAGGTCCTCAAGCTAAGAGCCGGAAGAAGGGATTCAGATTTAGGTCTGTCTGACTCCAAAGCCAAGGCACTCTCCAAGAGGCCGTGCAGACCTGAACGGAGGCAGATCTTCCAACGTGGTGTTAGCTGGGGGAGTGCTTTTAGGAAAACAGCATCTCGAAAATTGTTGTGTCTCGGGGTCTCTCCGTAGCCCTCCCACTGACACACCAGGAATTTTTATGTTAGACTGTCCTGGGTGATTGCCTAGTCTCTAAAAGGTCCCTGCTAAACTGTAACTCTGTTACCTGAGGAGGTGACATGTATGCTTCCCAGGTTGGAGAAAGGTTGGTATAGGTGACAGGGGAGGGGAGATGTGTGCAGAAGATAGCAGTGCCCCCTCCCCTTTAAAACTTGATCCAAAGCCAGCTCTGCCCCCTATCTTGATTACCCTGTACCTCTTGTTAGGAGGATACCCAACTCAAGTCTCCACAATTGAGACAAAATAGTTGATCTAAGTGAGTTGACCTTAGGTTGATTGCCCAAGTCCATTGCCAGGAAATCCCAGCAGGGAGGGAGCACAGCCTGTGGCCCCCTTCACATCTCTCACTCCCTAGCTTGCGGGGAGTGGGACACAGCCTTTAAGACCCCCTTTTCCCAGCCAGAAGAAAGGAACTCTCCTCAGAAGCCCAGGGTAGGTCCTGAATGCCCTGCTACGTTATGTCATTATGTGATTCACACCTGTTCTCCCTCCCTTGACCCCCACGGGACAGTGGTCCTGGAGGCCCACGAGGCAGGGTTGGAGTCCGAATGTCTCTGTGGTGCTAATAGGCAGTTAGAAGCCTTTCTTTCTTTCTTTCTTTCTTTTTCTTCCTTCCTCCCTTCCTCCCTTCCTCCCTTCCTCCCTTCCTCCCTTCCTTCCTCTCTCTCTCTCTCTATCTCTCTCTCTCTTTCTTTCTCTTTCTTTTCTTTCTTAAAGATCTTATGTATTTTTAGAAAGAGGGGAAGGGAGGGAGAAAGAGAGGGAGAGAAACATCAATGTGTGGTTGCCTCCCACGCACCCCCATGGGGAACCTGGCTCGCAACCCAGGCATGTGCCTTGACTGGGAATCAAACCAGCAATCCTTTGGTTCGCAGGCCGGTGTTCAATCCACTGAGCCACACCAGCCAGGGCTAGAAGCATTTCTCGACTCTTTCAGTGTCTGCCAGGAGGGACTTTGGGGAAGTCAAAATTGCCTCTCCAAAAAGGGGCTGGGGGCCTTGCCCACTAATCTACAGCAGCAAAAGTCTGACCCCAGTCATCAGGGGGAATTTTCTTTTGCTTGACCTGCGCCACAGACAGCGAGGCCTGCCCTGGGAGTGGGCAAGCAGGTCCAAGCCCATAGGGCCTTTGGTGCTGGTGCTGGTGCTTGTGTGGCAAAGGCCTCTGATCCATGATGCTGAGGTTGGAAATGAGAACTTCCTACCTGGCTTTCCCCCTCTTCCACTCCCACTGTCTTCTCCCCCGTGAATTTTCCTTCTCCTCGAGTGGAGGCTATTCTCCTCTTGTTATGCCCTGTGAGAGGAGAGGACCGGAGGTGACAATTGCATCAAATGACCTTCAGCTGGCACCCAATTCCTTTGATGGCTGCCTCCCTCTTCCCCTTGGTCTCTGGGTCCAGCTGAAGCCTCCTTCCAGTTGCACCCTTGTTCTCCCCTACGTGAGGGCTCCTACATGCTAGGGGACATCAGGACACCTGGGAGATGACCTTCAGGGAGGTAGCCACCCCAGCACCTCAGGCCAGACTTCTGGGTGTGTGTGTGAATGAGACTGCTTACAGATGGCAGGAGGTGGGAAAGATGTACCGTGGGGACAGTGGGTGTCAGGGAACCCTCATTTGGGGGTGGAGTTTCAATTTTCTGATCCCTGGCAAAGTCGTATTGGGAGGGCAAAGGTCAAAAGTGAGATGCAGTAGCTGAGGCTCAGAGCTCAGTTGTGAGACCCTCTGGTCCAGAACCCCTGGCTTCGTGTCCCATGAAGGGTTGTAGGGGGCTGTGAATCTGAAGACATGGGTTGGATCCTGATCCTTCTCTACATCCAGATCAGGGAATCACACATTCTCTCTTTCTCTCTCTTTTTTTAAAATATATTTTATGGATTATGCTATTACAGTTGTCCCAATTTTTCCCCCTTTGCCCCCCTCCACCCAGTACCCCCCTTCCCTCCAGCAATCCCCCTCTTAGCTCATGTCCATAGGTCATATATATAAGTTCTTTGGCTTCTCCATTTCCTATACTATTTAATATCCACCTGTGTATTTTGTACCCACCATTTGTGCTTCTTAATCCCTGCACCTTTTCTCCCATTTTCCCCCTTACCTCTCCCTGCTGATTACCCTCCAAATGATCTCCAGTTCTATAGTTCTGTTCCTCTTCTGGTGGTTTGCTTAGTTTGTTTTTATAGATTCAGTTGTTGATAGCTGTTTGTTGTCATTTTAATGTTCATAGTTTTCATCTTCTTTTAAAATAAGTCCCTTTAACATTTCATATAATACGGGCTTAGTAATGATGAACTCCTTTAGCTTTGCCTTGTTTGGGAAGCACTTAATCTGCCCTTCAATTCTAAATGATAGCTTTGCTAATTTGATGAAGGAAATAGACATACAAATCCACAAAGCACAGAGAGTCACAAACAAGTTGGACCCAAAGAGGACCACACCAATACACATCATAATTAAAATGCCAGAATTTAAAGATAAAGAGAGAATATTAAAGGCAGTAAGAGAAAAGCAGAGAGTTACCTACAAAGGAGTTCCCATAAGACTGTCAGCTGATTTCTCAACAGAAACTGCAGACAAGAAGGAACTGGCAAGAAGTATTCAAAGTGATGAAAAGCAAGGGAATGCACATGCTCAGGGTCAGGTGGGACCCTGCAGGCTGCCGACCCTGGACACCTCTCTGAATCCTAATCTGTACCTTGACCACAGAGATGGTTATTCAAGCTCAGTTTGATTACCTTGGTTGACAGGGAACTCTTTCAAAAGGAAGCCCAGGTGGATTTAGACTGCTCTCAGTGGGACAAAGATATCCCATAACAGGTCTCTCTTTTTCATGTTAACAACTTTTTAGACATTTAAGAAACTGTCCTTTCCTTATTCCTCCCCATATTTTCTTTTCCAGGCAAAATATCTTTTGTTGATTTAGCAATTTTTTTTTCAAATACCCCTGATGTGCCAAGCTCTGAGCTAGGTGATGGAGAGACAGGAATTAATAAAACAGACATGGTCCTTCACTCAGGGAGCTCACAGCTCAGCAAGGCATCATTCCCAGACTTCTCCACCCTCCTCTTGCAGGAGGGGCTGCAGGTCTGATGTGATCAGGGTGAGATGACAGCATTGCCTCACTCTCCACACTTCTGTTAACCTCTGTGTGCAGTGGGGGAAATCACTTAGCCTTCCTGGGCACCACCCTGAGGATAGCAACATTTGCCTACCTACCTCACAAGTTTGAAGTGTGAGATCCGACATGTATTGGATTTTTACTTTGTTACACACAAATGCTAGGTGTTATTTGTATCCAATCCCATGGAGGTATAAGGGGGCAGGAAGAAGTTGTTCATTATGACAGTGATTACTGCACTTATTCAGAAAGAGTGCCATTTGTTTAACACACAGTTGCTGCATGCCTCCTCAGATGGCTGAACAGTGCATTCATTTACTTTTCATTCAGGCAGCAGTATTGAGTGCTTATTGTACTCAGTGCTGGGGTCAGGGGGGTGGGAGTTGGGAGACATTAGTAGCCTAGGGAGAGGTAGATTTTCAACAGTTGGCCCCCCAGATGGATCAAGAATGACATTTTCGATGGTTGCCATGAAGGAAAAGTACACGGCTGATGAGAGGCAATAAATACTAGAGAGACCCCCTTCAGATGGGAGGATAGGAAATCAGGGGAAAGGATTTGGAGCTGAAACCTGAAGGATGACTAGTGAGTCCTGGGGACGGGGAGGGAGCTCCCAGCAGGGGGAATTGCATGGGTGAAGACCTGAGATGGGACCTAACTTTATGCATCTAAGAAACTGGAAGATGGTGGAAGGGAGAGGGCAGAGATGTGGGGGGAGGAGGTGGCAGGGCATGGGAGAGAAGAGGTGGGCAGGACCAGATCCCTTGGGGCTCCCAGGGAATAGAACCTCTGGCCTTGAGCTGGACTAGAGCCAGTGCAGGCAAGAGTCTGGAGGCGGGCGTGGGGCGGGGGTTGGGGTAGAGGAGTCATTGTTGCTGCAGTTAGGAAGGTTCTGCCCTGAGGCTGACAGGACATCTGGGCTGGGGAGAGGTGGCAGCTCAGCTCTCTACTGGGGCTCACCTCTTCCCTTTGTGGGACTAGGACTCATGCCATGGGTGATGGCCCATTGACCCCTGGCTCTCTCTCTAGATGTGACTTTTCCAGAGATTTCTGTTACCCCTGTGCCCAGTACAGTGCCCAGCTAAATAAAGCAGACTTTGCTGGACTGAGTTCTGGTGCAAACTTGACCAAGTTACCTGCCTCTGAGCTGCTTGGGGTTCTCATCCATCTATTAGGACAAGTAATCCTGGCTGCAAACCACGAGTAGGGAGGGACACAGAAAAGCATGGGAGACCTGGGAAAGCAGGGTCTTTGCAAACTGTACAGTGCTGGGAGGTGTAAGGTCGCTCTGGTAACCCTCGGGTTATCTTTCACTTCCCTCCCTTCTCCTCCCTGTGCCAAGGCCAGCCTTACCTAAAGTGCCTGCCAGCTGTTCTTACGGGCATGTGGGGAAACAAGGCAGCCAGCAGTTAAGTGAGTTGCCTTACTAACTAGTTGCCTAGCTAGTAAATGGTAGAGTTGAAATTTGAACACAGGAACTCCAGCTCTAGGGCCCACATCTAACCACTAGGTGGTCCTATCAACCCTTGTATTTTTGGCGTAGTACTTGTTTCTCTGTTTACCTTGTGGCAAGGAAGACATCGTCATCCTCATTTTCCAGATGAGAAAATTGTGGCACCAAGAAGTGTTCACCGGAGGTCACACAGCCCGCCCTCCTGACTCTGTGTTGGGTGATCTTACCTTCCTGACAGCCTTAGTCTGAGCCTGGAGGAAGGCGGAGTGGGGTCCGGGAGGCTGTGCTTGCATGTGGGTCTGTAGGGGCCATGGAAGCACATGGGCCGCAGCCCGGACCGCTGCCTTCCAAGGGCTCCTAAGACTCCATGGCAGCCCACATGCCACCGTGCTTGGCCTGATCTTGTTTCTGGTTGTTTTGGTAAAATATTTTGTTGAGTACATGCCTTCCATGCCCTCTGTAGGTGCTCTGGGACAGGCGGTAGAAGAAGAAATGCTATTTGTGTTTAAAGGGCTGAATTACTTGTCGCTTTCTGCACTTTTCTGCCTCCAGGGGTAAATAAGTGTCCTGCTTTTACAGGCGTTCTGGATTCTGGGATCATGTGCCCTCTGGCACCGGGAGGGCTCACAGGGCTCTGGGCTCACTCCCAGCTGTTCGAGGCATGGGCTCCCACCATCCATCCCAGCAGAGCTCCCTGCCTGGGCCTTGCAGCAAGGCCTGAATAATGGTCCTCAGAGACCATCAAGTGTCCCCTGGCCCCTGTGCAACGCCAGGCTCTGTGTCTGCACTGGAAGGGGTATCAGATAAGGGTCTCTGCCCTCCAGCAGCTCAGAGACCAGCCTGCAAGGTGAGCACCCACATATGAGGCAATAATAATTAATCGTGCCAGCTGCTCTAGGAGGCAGGCCAAGAGGATGCTACAGGTAATGAGAGAGGCTGCGCCAAGTGCCAGGGGTGTGGAGCTGGGAGGTCTGAGTTCTCCGCCAGCTCAGGTATGGGTGACCTTGGGCAAGTAACTTCATATCTTTGAGCCTCGCTGTTCCCATTGGTAAAGTGAGTTAATCACAGACTTGTCTTGCCTACTTTTTAGGGGAGTTGGGAAAGCAAATGAATGACAAACATAAAAGTGCTTTAGAACTTACAAAGTATCAGATGAATAGTGACTATTGCATGCTTGGAAAACTCAGAGGCAGAAATCGGTTTTGTCTTTCTGCAGTCCCTCCCTCCCTTCCTCATTTCTTTCCTTCTTTCCGTCCTTCTCCTCCATTTCTGTATATGCCTGCCACATTTCTTCCCTGCATAAATACTGTGCTAGGTGACAGGTCAGGGTTGGGGTCCATCTTTCAAAGAGTTTGAGACAGTTAGGAGCCAGATGTCACCAGAACTGTGATACAAAGTAGAGTGTGCCACCTCCCTGCCAGCTGGGGTTCCTGGCAGGATGCGTCAAGAGCAGGGGCATGGGCTGAGCCTTGAAGGAAGGGGGAATTCTGGTGGAGGGCAGCAAGAGAGGAAGGATACGCCCACATCTCAAGTGGGAGTTTGCTGCATGGTAGGGTGCAGAGAGGAGGGGCCCAGGGACTCAGAGAAGGTGCTCGTGTGTCAGCATGCTGCTGTGTTGGTTGGAAAGCAGTGTCCTCTTAAAAGCTGATGCTGACCGATCTGGTGTCCCTTCCGGCTCTCCTGGAGGGCTGTGTCCTAAAATGACAGAGCCAGCTGGGCACGTGCGACAGCCTCTGCCCTCCCATTTCTTCTCCTCTCTCCTTTTGCCCCAACCCATCCCCACTCAAAGGGCTGGGGTGACTGATCTGGGTGATGAGCTCAGACTGAGGCGGAAGGAAGAAGGAAGCCGTGCCTTCTGAGCCCGGGGCCTGAGGAGATGCTCAGAGCAGGGCTGTGAATGAATTAATTAATGAAGAAAGAAAGTGGAGGAAAGGAAAGTGAGAGAGTTAATGAGAAGAGTGGGAGAGGAGGAAGAAACACAAGAAGAAGGCAAGGAGAAAGAAGGGGATGGAAGAAGGAAGGCGACGTGCAGGATTAAGGTTGATGAAAGTTGGAATGAGGCGGGACAAGGGTCTTATTTGAAAAAAATCAATAGTGTGATGCAGGAGTAAACGTCATCTCGGGGTATCTGTAGGATTATGTTTTATGGGGTCTCCTGGTGTGCCGAGACCAACAGCTGCTGGAAAGCTGGTGCAGGGCCGGCCTCACCCCTCTCCCAGGAGCGCTGGAGGCCCCGGGAACCTGCTGCTGTCCTGAACTGGCCTGGGTTGGGGGTGGCAGACACCAGGCTATTGCTGGGGAGGTGACTCCTCAGGCCCTCACTCAGCAGCAAAACAAAGGACTTTCAGGCAGTGGCCAAGATTTCCCCCTTGACTGGAATAAACATTCCTCAAAACTTACCAGTCCTGAGTCTTGTTCCCGCAGGGCCCTGCTGTGATAATAATTACACACACTTGGGATTAATAAATTTGACACTAATGTGTTTCGTCTTCTAGAGGATTCTTCTGAGTGTTAACAGAGGCCCTTTGCAGAACGTGCCCTATTTTTTACAGTTCTCATGGTATTTATTTTCTGCACAGATAACACATTCCTCTGGTTTAATGTACAAGAAAAGGGATACAATATAAAGCCTTCTTCCCAGTTCCCCCTTCCTGGAGGAAACCATTATTACCAGTTCTTTGTATATTTTTTCAGAGATATTTTATGCACATATAAGGAAATGTGTTTATGCATTCTTCCCTAATACTTTTTTCTTTCAGTTTTATTGAGATATAATTGACATACAGCACTGTATAAGTTTCAGGTGTACAGCGTGATGACTTATGTATATTGAGAAATGATTACCACGAGAAGTTAACATTCCTCATCTCATACAGATACAAAAACAAAAGGTAAAATAAATGTTTTTCCTTTGTGATGAGGACTATCTTAGCAACTTTCACATGTATCATACAGCAGTGTTAAGCATAGTCACTAGGTTGTACACTGTAACCCTAGTACTTGTTTATCTTATTCAGTAACTGGGAGTCTGTACCTTTTGCTACCTTCCTCCAATTCCCTGAACCCCCATCTTCCCACCTCTGGTAACCACATGTGTGACCTCTTTTTCTATGAGTTTGATTATTTTTTTTAGATTCCACATACAATTGAGATCATATGGTATTTGCCTTTCTCTGTCTGACTTATTTCACTTAACCTAATGTCCTCAAGTTTCATTTCATACTGTGGCAAATGGCAGGGTTTCCTTCTTTTTTATGGCTGAATAGTGTTCCATTGTATACAGGTGGTACCAGACTTACGATAATTCAACTTGGGATTTTTTATTTTATGATGGTGAGAAAGTGTACTTTGAGTTTTGAGTTTTGATCTTTTCCCAGGCTAGTGATAATGAGATAAGACACCCTCATTATGCTGCACCGCGGCAAAGCGCCGCGGCCCCCAGTGGGGCTCGCAGTCACCGGGGCGTACTGTGCTGTCAGCATTTTTTGTATATTGTGTTCTCAGCACTTTTAAGGTAGGCTAGGCTGAGCTATGATGTTCAGTAGGTTAAGTGCATTAAATGCATTTTCCACTTAAAGTATCTTCAACGTACGATGGGTTTATCAGGATGTGACCTCATGGTGAGTTGAGGGGCACCTGTATATGCCACATTTTCTTTATCCATTCATTTGTTGATAGATACTCATGCTATTTCCATGTCTTCCCTACACTTTCAAAATTTTATGCAAAAGGTAGCACATTCTTACTTAACCCTGTTCTGCCTTTACTTTTTTCACTTTAGCTCTAGCTTTGTGTATATTCTCATACACAAAGAGCTTTCTGTTTCCTGTTTATGGCTGCATAGTATTCCGCTGTGTGGCCACGTCAGGGTTTATTTACCCTTCCCCTTGCAGATGGACATTTAGGTTACTTTCAAGTTTTTGCCGTCATAAACAGTGCTGCAGTAAATGACCACACACATTTGTCATCTTCTCAAGTACAAGTGTGTTGAGCTGGTGCTGTTCCCTGAACCCACAGGGCTGGGCCTGGGGGTGAACTATGCAGGAGAGGACAGAGCGCCTGCCTATTCTCATCTCAGCTGTTCCTCTGCATAGCTCCAGGGCTGCTCCAGGGCAGGGTGGGACGAGGGCAGCAGGGAGGTGGGGGGAGGGAGGGCCCTCCTGCAGAGTGAGCCAGGGTGGGAGAGACAGGACAGGATGTCACCAGAGCCAGATGTTGGCATGTTCTTTGCCTTGAAACAGTAAGAGGCAGGTGACTCTGCTCTGACCACTGGAGCCAGATTAGAGAGCTGGTTGGAACTGTTTCTAAGTCCTTAGTCTTCCCAAGTGAGGTGCTTCACGCCACCCCACTGGGCTTTTCTTCTCCATTAAGAAGCCTTCCCTGTTCACCCAGCCCATGCGCCACCATTGCCCCTTTATCTGGCTGTCCTGCAGGCTTAGGTCTGCTAGTTGGGAGGGCAGGGAGAAGCACCAGCTCTGGGCCTGCAGAACCCTGGGCTTGACCCTTGGTGTGCCCCTTAGAAGCTGGGAGAAGCGATGGTGATTTAAAAAACAAAAAGGTTATTTAAAAATAATCTTCCCCCTAATTATTAAGACATTAAATATTGAAATAGATTTATTTGAAATGTAAAAAAATACTTTGAGCTTGACCTTAGGCCAGGGATGGTTTGGGCCAGGAGGATGCAAATCTCCAAACTCCAGTCAGGGGAGGACAGCAAATTCCCTGCTCATAAAACACCAGACCGTAGAGGCTCTGAGAGTCTGTATATCCTGCCACCTCCTGTGTTGTTCAGGCAGAGGCTGGGGTGGTCCACGTGGTGAATGAACCATAGGGGGGTGCAGAGTTGGAGGCTTCTAGACTCTCAGGCCAGGCAGATAAAGGGGCTTTTCAAAGAGAGCAGGAGATTCTTAAACACAACTCAGTGAGAAACAAATACAACCTAGGCTGTCAAGGGATGTGATTGTGATGAGGACTAATTCATAAAAACCCAAACTCCCATGTGTGGGAGTCAAGGGAATTTAGGGGTCTCCAGTCTAGAAAAAAGATGCTAACAGCGAAGCAGGAGCAGGACAGGAGGATCGGCTGACAGTGACCTTCACAGCTGCCTTTCCCTTCCACTTTGCATTATTTTTATTAAAGCCCTAAATCAGTGGTGCAAAGTAGCTCCTGATTTAGCTTCTCAATAGCAATGAGATTTAAACCCAGCAGGACACGGGCTGCTCCCGCTGGGACCTGAAGCAGTGACACTCATAAACCTGGAGTGGGCTTCGCCATGCTGGTTGGTGGCAGCAGCGCAGCATAGTGTAACATGAGTACCCAAGGCAAAAGACTAACTTTGATGAAAGGAAGGACACTTCTGCACTGTTGGGCACCATTTGTCCCATCCACACCCTCCTCAGAGGCTGTGGGTTTCTGTCACTCTCTCATCTGCTTCAGTCCCAGTAGGAAAAAAGCCTCCTGAAGTCTTGTCATGTGCAATCAGGACCAGACGCGGGCTAGAGAGCAGGAAAGGACGGACTCAGCACCAACGCGGGCAAGCTCCGGGGAGGCAGATTTCAGCTCGGTGAAGCAAAAAGCTTCTAAGCAATCAGATCTGTTAATAAATCAAAGGGGATTCATTGGTTCATTCATACATTCAACAGATGTTTATTAAGCCTCTGTTCTGTGCCAGCACTGAGGTGGACCCGATGATGAGGGAGAGAGGCAGTATCTTTCTTTCAGAGGCTCCTGGGCCAGTGCTGAAGACAATCAAGCAAAACAATAATATGTGACCTGCGCTTTGATGGGGAAGGGTGGGTGCTATGGGAGCACTATCAGGAACACCTAACCTATCGAGAGGGTCGCTAGCGACAGGTTCCTAAAGTAGACAATATTTAAGGTGAGACCTGAGAGATGAATTAGCCAGGCAAAGAGGAGGCCGAGGAGTGTCTCTGAGAGAGAGGAGAGCATGTGCAAAGGCCAGGAAGTTGGAGAGAGTCTTTCTCACTTGAGGAAGTGATGCATCTGAGTGAGGCTGGAGCAGAGTGAGTTTGTTCTCTGCCAGGAGAAGCGTCTAAGTAGAAGTTTCGCACAGGATGTCAGCCCGGGGCTCCGGCTCCAAGCACTGGCTAAAGAAGTGAAAGGGGGAACTCTGTAGTTCCTCGGCCCCTTCTGCTTGAGACGCCGTGGTTCTGTGTGCCTGCTGAAGTCCCCGAGTTTGCATGTTCAGGCGTCATGTGGGGGCTGCCTCCTCCCAAACCAACCATAACAGTAAGAGTTGGGATTTGTGGGGCCCTTGCTAAGAGCCCACCTGCCAACCACTTTGTAGGCATTGTCTTATGCAGCCTCTCACAATGTTAGATAATGCTCTGTGCCCAGTTTTACAGATGAAGAACCTGAGGCTTCAGGTCGTTAGGTCATTTTAATTGACTGAAGGACACACACTTAGCTAAGTGGAAGAACCAGGACTTAAACCCAGATCCGTTCAACCTGATGCCCAAGAGCTTAATCACATCTCTGCCTGGGGCCTCCTATTCGTGTGTCTACCCATCCTCCATGTGCCCCTTTTTTGGGGCTCTGTCATCCATGGCTATGAGAAAGGCCAGTTCCTTTCTCAGGGAAGGCAAGTCACGAGGCAGAACCAGGAGATGAGTTTTTAAATTAGAGCATTAAAAAAAAATGTTCAAGATGTTGGCATAGGCAGACATGGCTCACCTCCTCACATAACCACATCAGAATTACAACTAAAATATAGACGACCATCACTCAGAACCATCAGAAATTGAGTCAAATGGAAGTCTGACAACTACGGAATAAAAGAAACCACATTCATCCAGACTGGTAGGATGGGCACAGATGCAGAACAGGCTGGCCCCTCACCCACGTGTGGTGGATAAAAATTCAAAAGGAATATCTCGGGAGCAAGGAGTCCCAGCCCCACACCGGGCCCCTTGGCCCAGGATTCCAGTGCCAGGAAGATAAGTCCCCACAACTTCTGGCTGCAAAAACCAGCAGGGATTATTGGTGGAAGAAACTGCTGGAACACCAAGCAGTTCCTCTTGAAGAACTTACACATGAACTCCCCTACTGCGACTCACTCCCTCTGAGCTCCAGCGCCCAGGTAGCAGCTTGAAAGGTACCAGTGGCATACAGGGAGAAACTGAAGTGGCTGTCAGCAAGGCAAGCAGAGGCCATTGTCCCTTTTCTGAGCGCTTCCCCCACAGAGCCACAGAGCTGGAAAGCTGGAGCCATGTCTGAGGCTCCATCAATATGGCTAACACTGACCTGCCTTGGAGATCCCCAGAAACTCCACCCCACCCAACTTTTGGGCCCAACCAAGCTGCTTTTCCATATGAATGGCTGGTCTTGGCTCATGCTTCAAAACTCCCTATCCTCTCAAACAAGCAACAGCTAGACTCAGTGAGCCCCAGGCCCAGCACTAGCAGCGGCCAGCCTAGATTCACAGCTTGGCTTCACCTGGGAATCTCTAAGCCCAGCACAAGTAGCAGCCAACTCAGATTGCTCTATAGCTCAGGAAGGGTGGCTCCAGGAAAAGCACAAGTTGGGGCTGACCTTGGCCTGCACCACCTGGGAAACCCCAGGACCAGCACACCCAGTGGACAGCTACAGACCATGTCAGAGCACCACCACCCTGCCTCTGCACAGCAGATCCTCCATGGAGGGTGGAGGTTGGTGATTAGTGGTCACAGCCAGTCCTTTCAGCTGACTGGCCTGAGTAAATCCCTCCCATTGATCTCAAGACTCAACTAGAAGGGGAGTGCGTACCTAGCCCACGTGGAAGGCGCACCTTGAGTACCCAGGCTGGGTGATAGGGGAGGCTGTACCACCAGACCCTGCAGGACACCTACTACATTAAGCCACACTACCAAGACATGGAGTCAAAGCAGCTCTACCAAATACATAGAAACAAACACAGGTAGGCTGCCAAAATGAGGAGACAAAGAAACATGGCCAAATGAAAGAACAGATCAAAACTCCAGAAAAAGAGCTAAACAAAATGGAGATAAACAATCTATCAGGTGCAGAGTTCAAAACACTGGTTTTAAGGATGCTCAAGGAACTTAGTGAGGACCTCAACAGCATAATAAAGATCTAGTCACAAAGAAGGATACACTAATTGAAATAAAGAACAATTTTCAGGGAAACAACAATAGAGTGATGAAGCTGAGAGTCAAATCAATGAGTTGGAACATAAGGAAACAAAAAACAATCAGAACAAGAAGAAGAAAAAAAAGTCCAAAAAAATGAGGATAGTATAAGAAACCTCTGGTAGAACTTCAAGAGGTCCAACATTCACATCATAGGGGTGCCAGAAGGAGGAGAGAAAGGGTAACAAATTGGAAATCTATTTGAAAAAATAATGAAAGAAAAATTCCCCAATTTGGTGAAGGAAATAGACATGCAAGTCCAGGAAGCACAGAGAATCCCAAACAAGATGGATGCAAAGAGGCCCACTCCAAGGCACATCATTATTAAAATGCCAAAGGTTAAAGATAAAGAGAGCATCTTCAAGGCAGCAAGAGAAAAGAAGTTAGTTACCTACAGGGGAGTTTCCATAAGACTGTCAGCTGATTTCTCAAAAGAAACTTTGCAAGCTAGAAGGGATTGGCAGGAAATATTCAAAGTCATGAAAAGCAGGGACCTACAGCCAAATTGCTCTACCCAGCAAAGCTATCATTTAGAATCGAAGGGCAGATAAAGAGCTTCCCAGACAAGAAAAAACTAAAGGAGTTCATCATCACCAGACCATTATTATATGACATGTTAAAGGGACTAAATTAAGAAAAAGAAAAAGATCAAAGCTGTGAACAATAAAATGGCAAAAAATACAAATCTGTCAACAATTGAATCTAAAAAACAAACTAAGCAAACAGGAAGAACAGAGACAGAATCATGGATATGGAGGATGTTTTGTTGGTTGCCAGATGGGAGGTGGTGTGGGGGAATGGGTGAGGAGGTGAGGGGATTAAGAAGTACCAATAGGTAGTTACAGAATAGCCATGGGGATGTAAAGTACAGTATAGGAAATGGAGTAGC
Organism: Mormoops blainvillei; assembly: GCA_004026545.1. Lineage (NCBI taxonomy): Eukaryota > Metazoa > Chordata > Mammalia > Chiroptera > Mormoopidae > Mormoops > Mormoops blainvillei. Next base: position 7,598 of record PVJD01014154.1, on the reverse strand, counting down.
CAAAGAACTCATATGAGACCCATGGACATGAACAATGGTGTGGGGACTGCCTGAGGGAGTGGGGGGACCTGGGTGGAGGGGGCAAAGGGGGAAAAATCAGGACAACTGTAATAGCATAATCAATAAAATATAATTTAAAAAATGCTTGACAAGCCCCGTGTTTTGCTTTCCTCATAGGTGGTGAAGATCAATTTCCCAAAGAAAACATCAATCAGTTGAAATGTGTCTTTCTGGAGAAAGTCTGGCATCTGTCAAATGGGGGGAAAAAAGACCTAGAAAAAGATTTTCTTGGGCTGTGTGCTGAGGGTTGCTGACTCAGGCCATATGTGCCAACATCATTAACAAGTTGAAAAGCTGTTCCTCTTTTTAAGAATGCAGGGTTGGTGGTTTGAGCAGCTCAGCTGAGTAAAATCCTTCACAAAACAAGTAAAGCCACGGTTACCAAGAGCGTCCGCAGGCAGATCCGGGGCCCACAGCATCCATCAAGAGAACTGACTGCAACACCAGGCTTTTATCAGGCCCATGGTTGGTTGTGATTGTTTTGCGCAGGAACCCAATGGGGACGTTCTGACAAGTTGCAATTTTAATTGATAAACAATTATTAACAGTTAAGCCATGTTGAGATGAGCCATGAAAGGCAGGCTAATATCTTGGGGTAATTGGTAGAGGTCCCCAGAGGAGTCTGTGATCTGACACTCTTTTTGATGATGCATGGCCCCCAGGGCTCCAGGCTGGAACAAGAGGCCCCAACTTCAGATTGAAATCCTTCTTTTTGGATTTTGCTGGAACAATCCTTTTTTATTAGCTGGAGTGTCACTGGAATTTTTCTAAAGAGTATTTCTCTGCCCCACCGTAGGGGCATTTGGAACTGGAACTCAGGTCTGTGCATTGCCCTGGTGTCTTTGCTGAATTACATATTCAACCCCAACCAGGCTGGTATGGCCCACATTAGAGACAGGTAGGGCTCTGGGTGAAGGGAAAGAAGAGAGATTCTTTGCAGATTCAGATACTTACTCACTCACTCAGCATATATTTATTGAATACCTGCCACGTGTCAGGTCCTGTGCTAGGACATAAGGCTAACTACACAGGTCCTTTCTTTGCCTTTGGGAGTTGATGGAAGACAGTGGGCACAGGGAAGTCAGTACTGTGGCCTGTGGGATAAACCGGATGCTGTGGGAGCAGGGAGGGGACCCAACCTGGCCTGGGGGCAGTATAGTCAGGGAAGGCTTCCTGGAAGAAGTGGCATCTAAGTTAATGTGAAGGATAAGCAGAAGTAAATGGTGAGATAGCTAGAGAGCTCAGTTTTGTATGGAGTTCCAGGCTGTATGAAGGCCCAGGGTGGGGAGCGTTGGGGACCATACAGAACTAGTAGGAGTTCCATGTGCCCTAGAGGTGAGGAGGGAGGGCTGAGGCTGGAGAAATGAGAGGCCTGGAAAAAGGAAGGCAGAGGAAGTTTTTTCTGGCAGAAAACCCTGGGGCAACATTTCCATGATCTGTGAAAATGGGGGAGACTGATACAGTATCTGGCAAATGGTAGGTGCTCAGGAAATGTACTGAGTGTATGTCAAGTTCAGCATCCCCTCTGTGACGCCCTTCCCCTGACCACCAACATACAAAAGAATCACCTACCTTCCCTTGGGGTTCATCCCGTACTCTGGACTGGCTGTGATTTCAGCACTAGGAACATTTTACTGCCCTTGTCCACTGGATCACCCACCTGCCCTCCCACCTGATGCCCACCTACCTGATGCCCACCCACAGGCCCACTCAGGTGCTGACTCCCTTTCTCACTATTAATACATCATGAAGGCTGGGCCTGTGGCTTTTTGCTTGCATTAGCCCTAGCACTAGCACAGTGTCTGGCACATAGTAGGTGCTTAATCAGTGTTTCGTGAGTGAATAAATGCTCAGGGGCATGGCGATGGAATAGATGGCCTTGAAAAAAAATAACAACTGGGTTCCCATGTGCCAGGCACTGTTCTAAGCAGTTTACATGGATTGATGATTTAACTTAACAGCCAACTTATGAGGTAGAGGACCACCACCCCCACTTTAAAGAAGAGAAAACTGAGGCCCAGAGAAGTAAAGTAACTTCCCTGCTGTCACGTAACTAGAAAGTAGAAGAACTAAAACTTGAATCCAGACAGCCCAGCTCCCGAGTCCACTCTCTGATCTCCCACAGTCCTGGCCTGTGGGCATCGGAGCACAGCCCTCGGTTCTCCATGCACAACTCTCGGAGGGGGCACCCCAGGCCCTTAAGGGTTCTTTGGGGGATAGGGGAGGAGAGCAGGCAGGAGAAATACTCACTGCCTGGGAGTCCCAAGGGCCGGGCAAGGCCTGGCTATTTCTGCCTTTCGGACTCCTCTCTATAACTCCTGCCCAGGGAGCACAGCACACTGCAGGCTTGTCAGTGAATGCATGTGGGTTTTTGCATGAATAAGCAGAGAGTGTATGGGAGCAGAAAGGACCCTGGCTGCAGGCACCCTGCCCTAAGTTCACATCGCCCTGCAGAAGCACAACCACTGGTTGGGCAGCCAGGCCGTGGCCACCTTATTCCATGCTTGTTTTAGAAACGGAGGAGGAAGGGGATGTGCACAGTGCTCTCCTGGGTAGCATACGATTCACCGATGAGCTGAGCCAAGGCAGTTCCCTCCTACCCTGCCCCCAATCCCCTCATCTCCAGCATTCCCAGTGAATAAGGAATCCTTCCTGTGTCTGACTCAGACCATTCTCTTATCCTTTGAGCTGGAAATGAGCCTTGCAGGTCATCTTGGGTGGGCTGCATATTGGGCCATGGTCCTGGGAAGAGGAATATTAATAACAATAGCAGGAAAAAAACAAGTAACAATTATAACTAACCTCTGGTTCTAGGTGCTTTGCATGAATGAACTCATTTACTCTTTGCAATAACTCTCTCAAGTCCATAGCCATTTTATGGATGAGGAAACTGAAGACAAGACAGGTTGCTCAAGGATGTGCAGCTAATAAGTGGCAGAACGGGGACCCAGGCATTTAGATAATTCAGGACTGCCAAGGAAAAACGCTCAGCAAGGGTCCTGCCGAATTACAAATTATGGTGAGTGGCTATGGGCCAGCTCAGCAGATAAGGTGGGGGTGGAAGAGCCCTGGCCACCCAATCCCAGAGGGAGTGTATGAGCCTCCCCAGGACCCCCTATTAGGAGAATAGGGAACCTGCGGGCCCCAGGCCAGGAAGGTGTTTGGCTCTTAGTGTCCTTCCATCTTAACAGACCTGCAGGTAAAATGCTTCTTAAAAAAAAGGACTGTTCATGCCTTGGAGCCAGATATGACCACAGCAATGAAAAGCCAGCTCTCGATGTGCTGAGAGGAAAGGCCAGCCATCCTGGCTGTTCCTGGCTGTGGAGAGGACTCAGGGTTGGCAATTACAAAGGAATAAATAATACACATCTGATGAATCATTTTCGAATTCCCCTTGGTGACTCCCTGACATAGACACACGTACACCCACATACCCCTCCCTCCCCAGCCATGTTCCATGTGACCTTGGGCACAGCCGAATCACTCATGTTAACTGTGTCACTTTGGAATTGGCACTTGGGTCCACTTAGATGTAGGTCATTTTATTTCCAAACAGAATCAAATGACAGCCTGGGCTGAGGCTCCTGCCAAGAATGCTAATGGAGGACTGATCAATGTGCCTTGGAGCACTGGGGGAACTGGGTTCAGGGGAAGCTCCAGAAACCATATGCTGTAGAATTCTGGGAGGCCACAGCTCCTTTCCCTGGCTTCGCAGCCTGCTTTTGTCCTAGCTGGATATCAGGCTAGGGAGCATGGAAGCTGTCTTTATTATTCTTGACCTTTCATGTAATTTTTATAGTTCCATTAACTGGTAAGACCATTTGCAAACGGGCAGGCAAAATATATCACCGTGAGCACCTCAGGGATTTGTGGGCCACCTTGGGAGGAACGCTAATAGGACCAAGGGTTGAGAGCTCACCACAAACAAGGGACAGCAGACTGGACACCTTGGTCAGGGACGGGCCAGTGTTTTCTCAGTGGTTTGCAGAAGAGACCCCAAGCCTAGCCTGCCTCTTTGCTCAATGCCAAGACCCTCATACTGGGTCCTGGGCTTCTCGTGCAGGCTCACCCCTGTCCCAGGACTGATGCTCTGGCCTTGCTTCTGTACCGCAGAACATATTTGGTCCTGTGCCTGCATTTGTGGAATGGATTCTTCTCAAACGTGGCTTGCATCAGCGAGGTAGTGACTTAGCAAACAACTTATGAGGTAGAGGACCATTGTCCCCATTTTCAAGATACTGCAGTAGAGCCCTAGACTCCCAGACCTGGAAATAACATTTGGATTATGTCATTCAACCCCTTCACTGCACACACAGAGAAACTGAGACTCAGAAGAGGTGACAAGTTGGTGACAGACCTGGCGCTGGAACTTACTTAGCCTGTAGTCCAGATGTGGTAGAACACGTGGTTAATAGCAGCCTTGTAGCATCACAAAAATGTGGGTTCAGTTCTCATCTTGGCCACTGCATCAGTTAGGATCCCAGCAGGAAACAGATGGCATGCTAACTGAGGAGCGTTTAATGAAACAGTTATTTATGAGGGCATGGGGGGGCAAGGGAAACCCATAAGAGAAGGTACAGCATTTAGGGCTGGCAGCCAAGGAGAGCCACTCTACTCCTGGGCCAGAAAAGCCAGTCCCCTTACTCATGCCCCTCCCCCGACCTTGAACTGTAGGGGATAGTACCACCACCAACGTGTGGCCTGGCTTCCCATCTTCTACTGGCATTTACCATTGGTCAAACCCATCCAGAAGCCAGAGGTCAAGGAAGACCATTAGTGTTGTCCCTGGAGGTCCGCCTCTCCGGACACAGGTGAGGGTAGAAAAGGGTAGGGAGTGATTGGGGGAGCAAATGGAGGAAATGCAGCATACATATTCTTAAGGGGTAAAAATGGGTTCTTAGTCTGTGTGTACGTGAAGCACAGATATACATACAGTACGCACATAGATATACAGTGTATCTGGGGTAGTACAATTTCATGGGAGGCAGCGATTAAGAAAAAAGTGTTTAAAATAACTCCTGGGTGGGGGTGGGGAGGCCGTCATGAAAATGAGGTGGAGAAACACAGATCTAGCTCAGCCTCTTGACCGCTGGGGAGTTGGCACAGTTGTTTAGCCCTTTCTGCAGTGTGGATTCCTCCTTCACTGTGAGTGGAGCAGTAATACCTGCCCCCAGGATGGAACGGACAGGGCATACTCAGTGCCGGGCCAAGGGAAAGGACGTATCATTTGGTCTCTTTTTCACACACTTTTTTACTAGTATCTATCAAACAAGGCCATCGGTTGTAACACAAGTGGTCATTAAATCATCCATATTTCTTATCTCCAGCCCCCGGGGGAAAGAGGACTGAAATAAAGTGCCAAGTGAGCATTTGTGGCTGCTGAAGGTTATGCCTCCCGGCTTGACGGCCCCTGTCCCTTCAGGCGGACAAGAGTACCGCTTTAGAAAGGAGGCTGGCATCATCTGGGATTTCCTGAGCACCTTTTGAGCTTCTGATCATACTGGGTAGTGAGTAAATGATAGACGAATAGAAGGGGAAAAGGGATCTTAAAAGTCCCATAGTTCAATTTTTCATCAAGCCAAGAAGCTTCTAGAGCAGGAGGGCTGCCTCCCTCCCTAAAGCATCAGATAGTAAATATTTCAGGCTTTGCTGACCAGCAGTCTCTGTGGTAACAATTCAGCTCAATCCATGTAGTGCAAAAGCAGCCATGCACACTATGTAAATGCATGGGCTTGGCTGTGCTCCAGCAAAACTTATTTATAGAAACAGGCAACTGGTGGGATTTGGCCGGAGAGTCATGGCTTGCCTGCTGACCCCTGCCTAGCCGTCCAGCGTTTGTAGGTCCTCTGTGCTCCGCTTCAGTGTTCCCAGTGATGGGTTGCTCCTGCCTATAGAATCAGCCCTTTGAACTGTTGAACCCATTCAGGTGTTAGAAAGCTTTGCCTCGGCTTAGACTGAAATCTAACCCCCTTGTCACGTACATCCCTGGGTCCCTATTCTGGATGGGACAGAGTGGCTTCCACTTCGCTTTAGCAGACTTTCAGCCTGCCCGCTGTGACCTACCGCCAACCCAATACTTCCTTCTCCAGGCTACACAGCATCATCCCTCGAGTCCCAGACTTTACATGATCCTCACAGGTCATGTGTTCACACCCTCTGCATCCTGCTCTTTCTCCTCTAGCTTGTCAAAGCACAGGTACTCAGAAGAATCACCAGCAGACTCACGTGGAGTATAAGTCATAGCTCATGCGGAGGTGGGGAATGTTGAAGATTCTGGATTTATCCCCAAGGAGCTCAGTCTAGTTGGAGAGACTAGATGAGCCCATGCTAAACGGGGAAGCGGTAGACTGAGTGTGCTATGTATCTTCAAATACGCAGTTCCCTGGAGAGTGCCATGGGTGGGATTCAGAGGAAGAAGAGGTCCCTGTGGGTTTAGCTAGTCAGGGGGAGCCTCATGCGGATTGGGGGCTTCTGGCTGGAAAATATTTCGCTTTCCATAAATGTGCAAATTAGGGTCACTGAGCCCTTCTAGCTTCTTGGTGGTGGTAAGTTACGGAGGCTATGCCTGGCCTTGGTGACTCAGGTGACCCAGGCTGGGGAGCCCAGGGCATGCATTTCAAGCTTCCGGGTGTTATAAGGGGACACGGTGGAGCCAGAGAAGCCTTAGAAGCAGTAGAGGAAGCCTGTAAGGGTCATGTGTCCCAAAGGCCTCGTTTTACAGCTGAGAGAGAAAGGAAGCCCCCGCCCAGCATTCTGTGTCAGGTGGTACAGAGCCTGAATTCACACTCAGTTTTCCTGGCTCCTAATCCAGCACCATTTCCAAGGGAATGGAGGGCAGAAGCCAGAAGTCCCTGTGATGTCAAGAGCAGAGGTTTACGAGGCTATAGAAAGGGGATGGGGCTTGGGGTCAGGAAGTGGGACCAGAACGAGGGCAGCAATCCAGGCATTTGCTGGAGGGTTGGGTGGGATGACAGCGCACAGGGATTCTTAGCTGAGTGGGACTTCAGACCTCATCTGGGTTAATTTTGATCTATAATGTCACAGGGCCTGGAGAGGAAAGGGAGTTGCTTGATATCATTGATCTCTATGCTGGGGTATGCAAACCCAGGTGTCTTCACACCATAGCTGAGTTTGTTCTGCTGCGCCCATGCCACAAGTCCCTAGCCACCCTGGTTCCACAGCCAGAAACAGCTTGAGCCAGGGGGGCAGGGTCCAGAGATTTGGTGACTTCTCTGTGACTGAGCTCTGAAGCTGAGCTTGGGGAAGACAACCGCACCCTCTTCCCATGTGTTTTGATGCTTTCTCCTGGGGCAGGTGGCTCTCTCCTTGCAACCCACTGGTAGTGAGCACCTTCTGTGTACCAGAAAGCATGAGTACCAAAAAGGCTGAGTAGGGAGCGGCCTCTGTCCCCCAGGCGCTGGAGGTCTGCAAAGGAGAGACGGGTGCTGACACAGCTAACCTAAGTGCCCTGGAGTAGCCTATGACAGAGGAGGTACCATATGTGAAAGCCCCAAGGCCTGGCACATAGTAGGTGCTCA
>PVJD01014153.1:0-30435 GCA_004026545.1 Mormoops blainvillei | reverse complement strand
CAACTCCCTCTTAAACAAACTTGAAAAGCCAAACTTCAGAATTTTGCCAATCTGATATGTGAGAAATAGAAACTTATGTTAATTTTCATTTTTGTAACTATGGACATCTCTTTATACCAAATTACACATTTCTTGAATATGGATTTAATTTTTAGAAACAAACAAAAGTCATTAAGTAGTTTTGATAGAATAAATGTAAGTTACCCTGAATCAAGATAATTTGATAAAAAATTTTTAAAAAATCTCACAAGGAATACCTCTAAAGTGACAAAGTTAATATTTCCATGCAGCTCATAAATTTAATTTGAAAGTCACTCAAATTGTATTCACAAAAAATTTAGTGTTTTGTAAATTTTTTTTTTAACTCTTCGGTGTTAACAGAATAAATGTGTGCTAGAAGTCAGCAGAGTCCATTACAGGCCCTATCACTGAGTTTTTACTCTCTTTTTATGTCATTTTTCCTTATCTGTAAAAGTGAGATAATAATGCCTGCATCACTTAAGACACAGGAATATTTAGAGTTTCAAATGAAAGACTACGAACAAGGTTTGAAAAGTATATAAGGTGAGACCAACTCATGTATTTTGCAATACCCCATTCCAGCCAGTTGCAGAGCAGACCGGTACCCAAGGGTGGCGAGCCTGGTGGCGCAGGGTCCAGCTCTGGAATGGAAGTGCTGGCCTGCCACTTCCCCGGCCACATCTGCCTGTGTCACGGTGGCCTTGTTATTAGATCTCCAGACTAGTCAGAGTTTACTTTATACCAGCCTCGTCTACAGGAGGTTTTTCGTCGTGTTTTCTTGGCCATTAGGCAGTGTTTTGCAGTCCAGCAGCTCCAGGTATTCTCTTGCTAAGGCGGTCTCTTTTTTTCTCTGCTTCCATCTCAGCTCAGCGTGTCTCTGAGGCACACAACACCCAATATTAGTCTGTTTCACTGGTAAAGAGACTTAAGTTTCTTAAACAATTGACAGGAACCTTCACTATACTATGTCTTGTCTAAAGTTCAATAAGATGTAGGTAATAAGAACCTTTCAGTAATGTATTTGAAACGGCTCTTCCTAAGAGGACTAAGGGTGCCATAAATATTACTTCTATTTTCCACATTTAACACTATTTTTGAAGATAAGTGAATAAACATTTTATAAATCCTTTTTATCAGGTAGTGAAGAGCCTGAGTAGCACGGGGAAATTGTTTGGACAGATTCCCAAACCACTGCTATTGAGGGAGCTTGAGGCAGCTCAGAGAGCTCTCCGACCTGCAGACCTGGTGTCTCTCCTGAGCCCACAGCCTAAGGCCAGGTGGACACAGGGACATCCCCAGGGGCAGGCATGGAGAGGGAGGGTGCCTTAGGCACACCCTCACAGGTAACTGCGCCTTCGACGACTAAGCTTCCTCGGCATCCTCTCACTAAGGCAACGAGCGTGGGATGCCTAGCAGCCTAGGCTGGGGGAGGGCACAAATAATGACCCGGAAAGGCCTCCATTGTTACTCAGAAATACCCCATTCCACAAACGAAACAAACTGCCAAAACCTCCTGCCCAAATCCCTCTGCTCTCAGCTAATGCGCTATCACTATCTTTCTCTTCATGGGCCAGCATCTTAGTATGAAAATGAGTTTGCTTTTATTGATCGCCTTCACTATGTTGATACCGTATGATTTCACTCATATGTGGACTCTGATGAACAAACTGAAGTAACAAGCAAAACAGACAGACCTGTAGATAGAGAACTGACAGCTAAGTGGGGAAGGGTGGGGGAAGAGGGATTGAGCAGAAGAGGAAAAGGATTCACGGACACGGATGGACAACAGTGTGGTGATTGTGGGGGAGGGTGGAGGTGGAAGGGGGTATAAGGGGAATAAATGGTAATGAAAAAAAGACAATAAAAAACATTAAAAAAAAGATTTTATTTTTTTATTTTCAGAGAGAGGGGAAGGGAAGGAGAAAGAGAGGGAGAGAAACGTCAATGTGTGGTTGCCTTTCATAGGCCCCCAACCAGGGACCCAGCCCGCAACCCAGGCATGTGCCCTGTCTGGGAATCAAACCAGTGATGCTTAGGTTCACACGCCAGCGCTCAATCCACTGAGCCACACCAGCCAGGGCTAAAAAATAAACTATTAAAAAAATAACATGCAATTTGTAATTTGAATTCTCTCTCCCAACCCCATTCCCATTTGAACCATTTTTCCTGAGGTCACTAGTCGTCTCTTTCCTTGTTTCCCATGACATCACCTTTTGTTTTCATCAAACATCTCCAACTTTCTTTCTCAGCTCTTTTTGAGGACAACGATCCCTTTATTTGGCTTTTTAATATCCACCAGAGTTTCACCTCCATTCTTCTTTTCACTTTTCATCCTTTCCTGGGAGGTCTCATCTGTACCCAAATCTGGAGCTCAGCCTAGAAAACAAAATCTTATAACTATTAAAAAATATGTGGGTAAATTTCTTTATGCCATTACTGTGAAATTTAACCTTTTCATTGCTTTTAAAAACATTTTATTTTGAAACTAATTTCAGAGTTACAGACAGGAGGGAAATAACGCAGAGTACGTCTGCGCATGCTTTGCCCAGCCTCCCTACTGGTCACACCCCACAATGCTGGCATCGCAAGAGCGCATCGGACTTTCCCCAGCTTTTCCACTAATCTCCCTTCTCTCTTCCGGGATCCGGCTCGGAGTCCTATGTTGCATTTTGCTGTCTTGTCTCTTTCGTCCTCCAACCTGTGACAGTTCTTCAATGACTTTGATACTGTTGAAAAGTCCTTGTAGAATGTCCCTCATTTTGGGTTTGCCAGGTGTTTTCTCATGTGTAGACGTAATGCATTTCTGGCTAGAATGGCACAGACATGATTGCGTTGTTCTTCTCAGAGCCTCATGGTGGGGCACTTAATGCTGCTGTACTTCGTTCCCGATGGCGCTAACCTGTCCATCTGGTTAAGGTGGTGTCTGCCAGTTCCCCACTACATACAGTTATTATTTTTCCCATTGTGATTTGTAAATATCTGGGGGGAGATACTTCAAGACTATACAAACATCCTCCTTCTCCTCAAACTTCGGCCACTAATTTTAGCATCCATTGGTTGATTTACCTGTAACAATGATTACCATGGTATTTGCCAAGTGGTGCCTCAGTGCGGTTTTTAAGAAGGAAACTCCAGGACAGCGAACTTTTTGTTTGGGCAGTGAGCAGCCGTTCGGGAGTGCTGAGTTTGGAATTACTTAGACGTTTCACAGCAATGGAAAATGCTATAGTCAATTAATTTAGTAAACATTTATTTAGTCTTTGTTATCACCAAAACACCTGTATGAAATTTGCGAAAGGCACTGTGGCCCCGGACCTCCCTGAGTGTTTTCCTCTGCCACTGCTCTGCACCTCCAGTCATACTGAGCGCCATGATTTGCTCTAAGAAGGTACTGGGGGGAAGTGCGCGGCGCGACAGAATCTCAGAGGTCCAAGGCTGGGCGCAGCTTCCAACAGTGCTCCTTACTGGTTATGTTCCTATAGGGTGAGTCAAGTAGCTCCCCCAAGTTCTAGTTTCCTCATTTTTAAGATGGGGGATTCTAATGTTGATGTGAGAGTTAAATGGGTGAATACATATGAAAGTATTTTTTAATTGAAAGGCATTTTTCAAACTAGAAAGTGTTCTACAAATTCATTTATTATTTAACGAATATTTATTGAGTCCCTCTTATGTGTAAGCTCCTTCTGGGTATTCGCATGTAGTAGTGAAAGGCCTCTGTCCTTGAAAAGTTCATATTTTAGAGGAAAGAGACAGACAATATACCAGGAAACGGATAAATACACTTTCAGATAGTAATGAGTGCTATAAAGTAAAAAACCAGCATGATGTAATAAAACGTGCTATAAAAAAATAAAATAGAATGATATATTAGTGGACAAGGGATGGTTAGGTGGGAGGAGGCGGTTTAGACATTCTGGTCAAGGAGTGTCTCTGGAGGTGATTTCAGAGTTAGGATCGTTAAAATTAGAAGGAGTCAGCCGTGTGAAGAGCTGGGGACAGCAAACACAAAGGCCCTATGAAGGGGAAGGGGTGTTCAGTGTGTCAGAGAAAAGCAGGGGCAGGGTGTGGCCGCGATGCGTTGAGAGGCAGGCGGGAGAGAGAGTCCAAAGGCGGCAGAGGCAGCATCATGGGGCGCCTCGGAGGCCACGCACAGGGGTTCGGGTTGCTGGTGCGGTGGGAGCCCCTGGAGGGGTGTGAGCAGGGGAATTACAGGATGGGATTTTCATTTTGGTACGATTGTTCTGGCTTCTGTGTGGACATGGACGAGGTAATTGGTTAGGAGCAGAAACAGACTGACTAATGATGGCTGTTGTGGGGGTCCTGGCAAGAGAGAATGATGGTCCAAAGAGGGCAGCGGTGGTAGGAGTATTGTTATTGTTATGGGCTGAGTTTTGACCCCTAAAAGTCATGTCCCTACCACCAAGTGCCTCAGAATATAACTGTATTTGGAGATAAGGAGTTAAAGAGGTGATTAAATCAAAAGGAGGCCATTAGGATGGGCTCTAGTCCAATCTTACTGCTGTCCTTATAAAAAGAGGAAATTTGGCAGAGCCACCAGGGATGTGTGTGTAGGGAGGAAAGACCACGTGAGGACACTGTGAGAAGGCAGCTGGCTTCAAGCCAGGGAGAGAGGCCTCAGGAGGAACCAACCCTGCCGACACCATGATTCTGGACTTCTAGCCTCCAGAACCGTGAGAAAATACATTTCTGTTGTTTAAGCCAGCCAGCCTGTGGCATTTTGTTATTGTATCCCTAGCAAACGAATATAGTTATGATAATGGTGGTGGTGGTGGTGGTGGTGATGCTTTGTTCACAGTACATATCATCTCCTAAAGTTAGCTCCTGTATGTACTTTGTATCTGCTTTCTCCCACTTGACTGTGCACTCCACAGTGGGAGCAGGGACCTTTCTATCTGATTCATGACAGCAACCCCAGTGCCTGGGGCAGTGTCTGAGCCAAGGAGATCCAGAGTCTTTATTTGTGGGCTGCAAACTCCCATACATTGGACAGTGTAAGAGATAATAATGTGACAAGTGAGAACCAGAAGGTTTCCTGAAAGCATATTTTAGCAGTGAGGGAAAAATGACCCTCACTTGATTAGAGGGATATTTGGGAATAGAGGCCTTAAAAAATAAAAAAAAAAGCAGTGTTTCTGAAAATAAGGAGATTTAGCTATTATTTCAACTTCATTTCATGGTTCTGTTAAAATAAGGTTAATCTGTGAAAAATGCCTTCCCCAAGGGCAAGGTTTTCACTTTGTTGTCTGCTGTGCGTAAGTGGTTTCTGACGTATGGTAGTGTTCAATAAGTGTTTATTAAATGAATGAAAATCATTTCAAATCTTTTTTTGTTCCTTCTTAGAAATTTTTGAATTGCTTTTAACATTGTCTTATATTTAGCCCAATATCATTTATTCCATAGAGAAGGTAAAATATTTGGCCTGTTCTTCTCTCCCTTACAATTGCATCAGTTGTCTTGAATCAGGTCTTGACTTTACCATGTTTTTGACCTTAGACTGACCTTAAACTGAAGATTTGCAATCTAGCTCAATGGCACTGGCTCCACCTTGTGTCAGAAACATGGTACCACACCCACTGAATGCTGGCTGCCGAGAACCAGCCTGCTGCTTGTCAGTTTTAAATGGACCAAATGCTGTGCATAAATCAAATGGTGATTTCACTATTGGGCAACCTTATTGTGACTCATTTGTTCTGAAATGGCTTTGTCTCCATGTTTAGTACTCTCTGTGTAGTACAAGTACAGAAACAAATTATTTAACCGTAAAGGCTGTTGGAGTTAGTTTGTAGTTCTTACCAAAAATTGATGGCCTGACCTTTTCCTGGCCTCTGTTTTTTCTTCCCTGCTCTTGTTTCCTTAGCTCACCTTTCGGAGCCTTGCTACTCCTGAGGCTGAACTGTTAGCTGTGTGGCTTCCTTTGGAACAGCAGGTTCCCTGCTCTGTCCAGAGACCATCTGGCATGCCGGAGGGCCCACCTGGCCCCTTCTGCTGTGTTCCCGTGCTCCTGGCACCAGGATTATAGTGTGAGCTCAGGGGATCATCTTCTTCTGTGGCTCCGGCCTTGTATTTCGGGACCTGAGAACAGGAGAAGTCCTGAGTCATCTTTGTTTTTTCCCTATAATTTCCCTTTACTTTCCTCTCAGGGACCGTGTTTAGGAACTTGGGAGGCCTCTTGCAATAAATTCACCTCATTCCATGACCTTTTGAGGAAAGGGCACATTGGAGAAGAGTGGGCTATTAGAATTTAAACATCGCCTCCCTTCCTCTTCCTCAGCTCCTGCTTTACCGGCTTCTCAGGCACCCTCCACCTGGCCTTTCCTGCGCGGTGCTGCCCCCAGCCTTCTTGGGCCAGAGGCCACTCTGCCCACGGCTCATCTGCCGTGAGCCTGAGCCCAGAGCTCAGCCCCGTCAGTCAGACACTCCAGATCTCCTCCCGCGGCAGCAGGGACAGTTTACAGTCGCTGCCTGCCTCATTGTTGGGTCATCTTTCCACATGCTTTTCATTTCCTGCAAGGAGCGATGGACCGATAGCCAGCCTCCTCTCAACTCGTACTGCGTGGTATTTGAGATCTAATTGGTGTTGCCAGGTTTTTAATTTTCAGCTCTAAAGTGCTGAGTGAAAAGGTTATAACTCATATATTTTATTGTGAAACTGAAAGTTAAGACACCCTTGATCATCAACATTTCAAGCCAAAATCATAAAAATAGTATAACACAAAATGACCAATTGTTTTATAAGTAGTTTCTATGAGACAGGATTTCTGTTATTATTTCTTATTACTTTGGTTAATTGCTGAGACTGAAATGTGCTTACTTTGTTTTTTCTTAATGATAACTTTTATTTAAAAATTTCAAACTTATAGACGAAGGGAAAGAATGGTGCACTGAACTGTTATGCACTTTCACGTAGACTCACCAATTCTTAACATTTCACTACATGCGCTTTTGCTTGTATGGGCTCACTCTCCGTCTCTCCATTATTTTCATTTTGCTGGTCTCTTTGAGAGTAAGTTGTAGACATTGTGACCTTTTCCCTGAAATACTCCAGGGTATGTCCTCTGAGAACAAGAACATTCTCTTACATAAACCACAACTTTTGTGTGTGTGCTTTAAAAATAATTTTAGAATCAGAGCACTCTGGGAGAACTTTAAGAGTCATTGGCTCTTTCCTCTGCTTCTTGCAGGTAAATTCTCTGATAGAACAAAATTGATATTTTCCGAGAGTGTTAAACACATTCTTGCAGGGACCAGGCCCTAACATAAATGCGTGAAGTAGGAGTCGGACAGTCCTCATGACGTGTATGCATACCTCACCTAAACAAACAAACAAACCGACATTATGCTAAATGAAACCTTACCTGAGGGCTGCACTTGTTCCTTGGATCACCAGTTTGTGACCCCTGGATGGATCTTCAAGGCTCCCGTAGGGTGGAATTTCCACAGTGTTCTTTAGAAGCACCTGTTATAGTCAGGACATTCTCCTTTAAGTCTAATTAAGTACGCAGCTGAGATTTATGTGAGTCAATAGTGGGTAGTGGTTAAAAATACGGATCCCGGCCTGCCTGGCTTTGAATCCAGTTCCATTGTCTACTAGGATCTTGCAGGAAGAAATGACCTAACTTCTCCTCATCTGTAAAATCATGGTACCTACCGCACAGAGCTGATGTGGCAAGGCAGTGGATCTGAATATTTAAAGCACTTTGAAACAGAGCCTCAAAGACATAATAAAAATTTGGTACCACTGTATTCTGTTACTATTAAGGCGGCAGCGTGGAGGTGGCTTTGCTCACCTCCTTACAGACCATGATCAGGGACATGTGAGAGGCGTGAGGGCCACTCTTCCCAGAAGCCTTGGAGGATTCCCACTCCTCAGCCAGAAGGCTCTGTCCTCAGCCCCGTGTCCTGCGTACCTGCTCCCGTCAGACTTCGCCACAGCTCCCGGGAGTTCCCTAGCACCGAGGAGGTTGTCGCTTGAACGTACTGGTTAGAGGTGACTCTGGGAAAGTCTGTGGCTGTTTCCTCGCCTGTAAAACAGAGATCACAGAAGCGCCCACCGAACAGGCTTGCTCTGAGGGCTGGGGGGCTCTCTATGTACTGGGCCGGAGCAGCGCCTGGCACACAGCGAGTGCCCAGACACTGCCGGCCACCAGGTAGGACTCAGTTCTATAGTCGTGGCCCGGATTTCCTTACCACCAGCACTTTTTGGGGGGGGGGTTTCTTCCTCTTTGTGTACAACTCTAAGATACTTCTTATTCTCTCAGCCTTTTGTAATATTTTTAACAATAGGGATCATTTTGCAACTGGGGCAGGGAGGGTGGGTACAGGGTAGAAGGCTGTTTAAGGGGGTTATGGGAGGAAAAGGGGGGCTGGAGGTATGGGAGGGAGGGAGGGGGGAGAGAGGGCCTTGGACTGATGAATTAGAAGGGTGCTCTTGATGGCAGGGTGTGGGGGAGGGGCTGGGCCTGGAGTGGGTGAGGGAGAAGTGGGTTTGGAGGTTACGAGACAAGTAATTTAGAAGAAGCATTGGGATAGCAAAAGGAAGCTGAGAAATAGAATGGTTGGAAGTGGCGAGGCACCTATCTGGAATTTTCTGTGACACTACAAGGCCATACTTTTAAGTACCCTGCCACTAATGTCAACTTTAACCTCTGGGGTAGACATCACCATTCCTATTTGACAGATGTGGAAACTGAGGCTCAAAAGAGTTAACTAACACTTAAAATAATTAGCTAGTGAGTGACTGACATTTCTTTTTCTTCCTCCTTCCTCCTTTCTTTTCCTTTCCTAGAACTTTTGGATTTTGGCCTAGGGAAGTGTTGCATTTACCAATCAGTGCAAACACTTCTTCCTTATCTTCTTGCTTTACTTGTCTGCCTTTTACTTTCCCCAGGAAGTATCTTTTATCAAGGCAATATTTACTGAGCGACTTTGTTTGCTCTGCTATATCTGCTCTGACATAACCGAGAGCAGTGATTGTCAATTTTTTTCATCTCATGGCACACATAAACTAATTACTAAAATTCTGTGGCACACCAAAAATTATATTTTTTTGCTGATCTCACAAAAATATAGGAATAATTTTGATTCCTTCATACCAGACATATGTTGGCTCTTTTCACTTTTTAATTGGACAGTCAAAGGGAAAAGAGGGCAGTGTTTTAAAAATTCTTGCAGTGCACTGGTTGAAAATCACTGACGTAGAGAAACATAGCACTTGCCTGTTCAGAGTTTATATTCTAAAACTCTTGACCACTGTTTTCCCCAGAGAGGTCGGAACTATCGTCCGGTGGTTAGGATGCTACCCTAGTGAGGGAGAGCTGCACGAACTGATCGCAGAGGTAAGTGGGACTGAGAAAGCTTTGTTCAGCAAACTACGTTTGACTCCAGCTCCTCCTAATGGGGAAAAAAATAAAATCCCTTACCTGAAAGTAAAAATGCCCTCAACTACAAAATGTCCTCAGGGCAGCTATGTGAACTGTGCAACCAGCAGGATCTGAAAGACTTGCTCTCAGACTGTGAGGAAATGACCATGACTAAGTAACGCAATGGATCAAGGAGGACCCCACTTTAGATACTATACTTTCTAAGATTAGTTGAAAAAAGACCACTAGACACAGGGACTGACCATATGCAGAAAGAATATTGTCAGATGATAGGAGTATTATAAGTGATATCAGTTCAAATGGATAGAAGCAGAAGTAGAGACTGTAAAGAATTTATATTTATTTGGAAATAAAACTAACCTTCAAAAGAAGTAGTAAATATAAAATAATAAGAATTAACTTGGCATTGACCAGGCAGTCTTAAGGATTTTTAAAAAATGATTATTTGCAATAGTGTAGCTGAGTTTCTGGAGAGACTTATCCCTTTCAGCAGTGGTGAGCAGCCCAAGGCCAGACAGCTTCACGCCTGTTTGGTTTTCCAGAAAAGTGTCTGATCTCATTTCAAGTGCAGCTTCCAGTTTCACAAAAGCGGAGTCCCGAAGGGGAAAAAAGCTACCTGGGAAACCACCAGGAGAAGAATTTTTCAGAAATGCTTATCTAGGCATGTGGGTTCAGGTGGAAGCCGACAGCTACAAAGAGAATGAGGCAAATGGACAAGGAGGGGGCTGCGTTTGGTTTCCTTGTTTCTTGTACTCAGCACAGTGCTTCCTTCCCACCGCAGTGCAGAGGAGAAGCAACTGGGAGGAGGGGAGGCGCTTAAACTCTGTGTCAGCTTCTCCACAATAACACCACCTCAAAGCTTGCTAGGAAGATAAGTGAACATGTAAGAAGACATGTTTTGAGTCCTAAAGCATGGTATAAAGTGAAGGAATGGAAGATCAGAAAGATGATTCTCTTGTCCACATACTAGTACCTTCGTAACTAAAGAGAGCAGTACCAGTTTTTCATTGGCATTTAAAAATATTCAATAAAGCAGGAAATCTTTACATTGTTTTTCCATTTGGAGATCCAATAAAGTTAATTTTACTAAGAGTAGAGGCAGATGCACTGGTTTGAATAAAATTGCTTTATAAAATGTAAAGATATATAAAATGTGAAAATGAACAATGATATTTAAAAATTAACAGGTTATATATGTGATTTTGAATATGTCTGTGGACCCAATACGTTTATATCTTCAACCTGACCAAAATTCTTTTAGGGAATTTTCTCGTTAGGGAGAATGAAGATCAGTCTTTATTCATCACCATATTCAGATCTGCATTGTGTTAACCTCAGCGTATTTGCTTAAACCAAATCTCAACTCAGAAGGAAGCTTCTCCTCCCGTCTCACTGCCACAGAATCTCACACAGTTGATTGTGGTGCAGCTGGGCAGAAGAGTGCCCTAGTAGCAACCGTGACTGCAACACTTGCTGCCTCTGTCACGTAGGAGGGGACGCCACTGGGGGAGGAAGGACACTCATGCCTAGGCGGAGAGAAGCTACACAGAAGGGCGTGAATCACTTGGGGTAGCTGGGGCCCCTCGAGGCCACCCGCACCCCAGAGGATAAAATGGGGAATGAATAGCTGACAGCCCTTGGTTCCCCGTTGCTCCAAACTGTAGAGACTCACGGTGAGAGGGACCTTATCAATGGCCTGATTTAGCCACCTGTTGACTTTTGGCATCTCTGATGGCCTAGCCAAGAGATGATTCAGTCTTTTTTTTTTTAATAGTCCCAATAGTAAGAAAAGGACTTAAAACTCCAAAGAATCACATATTCTAATTTTTGCACAACAGCCTCTGGAATGTTTGGAGTAAGTCATTTTTCTAAAATAGGCAGATTTACATTTTTTAATTTGTAAAGATAGTGTTTTTGACAAATGGCAATGAAATTTTGTTATTATTTTATTCTATCCAAGATAGAGAAATATTTCCTAAGTTGTATTTATGTTTTGCTTTTGAAACATGGTTTATGTTAAAATTTATATATGTGGTATTTAGAGTCTAACTTGAAATATCCTATAGTTTTCATATTTTCACTACAAATAATTAAACATTCATTTGCATATCTTATTTGGTGACCTGGAACTAGTTGAAATATAGGTACTTTATAGACCATCTTAAGTACTGATATTATCTTGCTTTCGTGGAGCATGAAGCAGTTCAGTTTATTGACTAATTGTTATGTCACTGGGGAGAAATGAATTTTCACCGTGTGTTTTATTGCATCTATTCAGTGAGTTCAGCATTAAAATAAATAATGCTTCAATGAGAGAAGAGGTGGCCTGATGCTTTCTCTCCGGGAACGGGAGCAGGGCGCCCTGGGCTGTGACCCCACCGAAACCCCTGACTGACGCTGAGGACCAGATAGGCAGGCGCTGTACCCCCCATGCCTGAATTTCTCCGTGATGCCAAGCAGATTAAGAAAATTGACTTTTACCAAAGTAAAATAAGAAGCAGTATTTGCCTCATGCTTTGAGACTTAGATAAATGTTGATATATTTTAATATCCCATAGTATTTATGTATTTATTGAGATTCCTGCACACCGGGGAAGAGGATGCAAAGAGACCATAGCATGACTGAAGGCACTGTGGTGGCCTCACGGAGGCGGGGCTCCTTCGTGTGGCAGTGAGAGCAGCGTGTTTTCTTCAGGGTGCCCACTCCCATAATCCTTTGGAGGAGGTGAAGCTGGGTGGGTGTACCAGGGCCTTGGTCTTTTTTAGGGAACATTACACTATGAAGATGAGTTCACTGCCTATGAGGGATGCTCCTGCAAAGAGGTTTTATTACACTTGCATTCGTAAATGCTGCCTCGGTTACTTTCCCCTCCTGACCCCCTTTTCAGCATGTTAGCTCTTTTCTTAGGTGAAACAAAATGCATTGTAACATAACTTTGCCTCATTCATGTTTGCAATGATGAGATATATTTGTTTTGTTTCTACCCTTTGAAGAGGAGGGATGCATTGGGTGGCTGGCTGTTACTCCCTTCTCTTGTCACTCCAAAGAGGCAGGTGGGGAGCCAGCAGTCGTGGGGGCCTTACTGCTAATGCACACACCCTTTCCGCTAGGCAGGGGTCCAGGGCAAGCGACAGGCTAGTGGATCTGCCCAGCGGTTTAATACATTCTCACCACCTTTTCTGCTGCATTTGCTGGCTAGGGGGCAGGACCAGACTTCAATGGAAACAGTTCAATAAGGCGAGTCAAGGAGGATGTGTCTGAAATTTTAGCACCAGCAATTGACTCTTTCAGGAGGAGGTACCACTGCGTGATCTAAAGCCCAAAGTGCAAACGCTGTGGATAGAAATAGTAATCACCACAATAGACTCTCGAGGTTCATGAAGTGCCTTCACGTCATCACATGTAACCTTCACGACAGCCATGTAAGGTGTGGCTGTTCTCCCTGTGTTATAAATGAGGACCCGGAAGCCAGGGGATGAATATGTCACTTTTGGTTCATCAGTCGTGACAACAGACCAGCTGCAGTTTGACGTACTCTGGTGATGCCAGAGCTAGTAGCAGAGGAAAGCAGGTGGAGGTGTACAGGGAATCCACACTGTCTCCCCAGCTCTTCTGCAAATCTAGAACTATTCTAAAATACAGAACTTCTTTAAATAGTTAAAAACCTTTTATAATACAAAATAGTGCCTGGTATATATAAAACAGTCTATCTTGCTGTATTTAGAATCACCATATAATTGTATTGTTTTTATGCCATTGCTTATACATCTTTTCGTACAAAAGAATGGATAAGATGTGGCCTCTAGAGGACAGTGTTGGATCATAGACAGGTTTTCACAGTTTGCCCAAGTTGAAGATGAACTTAATTTTCTTTCACTTAGGAACCACGGGCTTCTGTTTATTCATTATTCCTCTTTAAAAAGAAGTCAAAGAAAATTTATGCCTCTTCTGCTCTCCTGATTAGTTGGAGATCTGCTTTAACTTATTATTTTTGTGCAATGTTGGCTCTACACAGATCCATCAAGCCAGAATGACCAGCAGTTTCACCCTAGAGTTCAGGGCACCAAGGGCTCCTGGAGGGTGTATGGAAGCCAGGGGCAGGGGGTGGGGGGCTTTATTAGGTACATAGCGAGAGTCCATGAATTCTCATGTGGTGGAGAGCACGCTGTAGAGCTGAACTCCCTTTGGAAAACTTAAAAACAGTTCGTAGATTGATGAGGATGCTCATAAAATCAAGTGGGGTTTTGACCTTTCAAGGTCGAGGCTGTTTGCTCCGCTATAGTTTGTTGGGAGTAGGGGAAAGGGACGCGAACCATTGCTCTAGAGCAAATTTCTTGCCTAATCAGAATAGAATCTCAGCACTTTCCTTAAAAAATTACCCCTCCAAAGGTAGTCTCTTAAGATTGACATTTCATTTTTAAGAGCCTCCTGGTTTGAGAATTACAGGGTGCTACTCAGTCAAGCACATCAGAACCAGGTGACCATTCATTTGCAAAATGCTCCACTTGGACCTGGAGCAGCTGAAGACAATCCTTCCTGCACTGACAGGCTCAGAAACTCTCAAACACGTCATTCTGTCATTAGATGGGGGGCATATTCTGCTGATAGTGGAATCTGAGGGCTCCACACATACTAGGTGAGAATCTAGTATAAACATTAAAAAAAAATAGTTGCCATTCAGAAGACAGTATGTTCCATGTAGCAGCAACTTACAGATTTATTTTTGCTCAAAGAATAAATCTGTTAAAAGCTTTTCTGTTGAGTTGGGATCTATGAGCCTTTTAATAGGATTTTTGAAAGGGCGTGGAAAATTTACAGGTCCTCATAAATAGCCTGACATGAAAGTTAAGATAGATGGGTGTTTTGTTCCGCCACCCCATCCCAGCTGAGGCTATGGGCAGGAGCCTTTCTTGTTCTCTAATGGTGCTGGGTACCAAAAATTATCTTTCCAGGTGTAGTGTTCTCTTAATTAGCGGTGGTAGGACAAAGTTCCATTGACCATCTAGGTATTTAATCGATATTTTTTCCTGACTTGATATGTACTTTGGTCCTTGAGATCATGATTGGTCCCCTATCCTGTCCCTTGTCCAGTGTTTCTTCTCTCAGGGACAAACATCTCTCCATCCTGTTTGTGCAAGTTAGAATCCTAGGCGTTGTCCTTGATTTCTCTCTTTTTTCCTCACCCTTGCCCATAATAGATGCAACACCAGGTCCTATTGATTTTACTTCCTACTTTTTGAAACCATCCGCTTCTTTCTCCATGGCTATCACTCCAATCTGAGCCCTTAGATCACTTCTCAGTAGCCACCTCACCTGCAACCAGTGTGGCCTTTCAGACACGCCTGTGTGATCTTCCGTGATTTCTCATTGGTCTTAGGATAACGACCAAAGTCACTTTCATAGACAGGAAGGCCCCGCAAGGTCTGGTCCCTGTCTCTGCAGCCTCATCTAGAAACATCGTCCTTGCAGCCTCCTGGCCTCCAGTGTGTCACGTAGGGCTTTTTGCACATGATTTCCTCTGTCTGGGAGTCTCTTCCCTGCTATCTTTGTTTACTGACCTTCTTCTCTTCCCTTATTCATCAGCTCAAGGGTGATTTCCTCATGAAAGCCTTGCCTGATTTGCTGGCCCAAAGGGTTTCCTTTATTCTGTGCTCTGAGAGACCCCTGCTCCTTCTCCGTGCCTATGTAAACTTATCACTAGACTCTCAGCTTTGTGTTTTTTTGATTAATATATGTCCCCATTGCCAGAATATAAACTCTGTGAGCAGGGACCACGCCCAAAGGGGCTCATTCTCAAATCCCCCACTCTTGGCGCAGTGTCTGGAAATGGTAGGTGCTCAGTATATTTGTTGACTGAATAAATGGCTATTTTTTTAGATGTTATTTATTCATTTTTAGAAAGATGGGAAGGGAGGGAGAAAGAGGGAGAGAAACATTGATGTGTGACAGATATATTGACTGGTTGCCTCTCACATGCCCCCAGTCAGGGACCCGGCCCACAACGCAACCATATGCCCTGACTGGGAATCGAACCGGTGACCCTTTGGTTCGCAGGCCGGCACTCGATCCACTGAGCCACACCCGCTACGGTAATAAATGGCTGTTTTTTAATTGCCTGTTTAGGTAGAGGAAGAAGAACCCACTGGATATATTCGATTTGAAAAATTTCTTCCAGTGATGACCAAAGTACTATTGGAAAAAAGGTAAGGAAGTGCAACTCTTAAGGAAAAGTAATGATTATAATTATATTAATTGCAAATTACTTGGGTTTTTCACTTCATTTATTATAATCAACCAGTATTTTTTCCAGAATAGCTTTCTTCTAACTTTTCACTATATTCTGAACTGCCATTTGGTGTGTGCTTAGAAATATCAACCACTTCAGTATTAACCTAGTAAAGCAAAGTGAAATTCAAGGGCATATAAGCTCAAAAAGCATAAGCCAGCAACATTCTTAATAGCTTTTACCCTAATTATTTTTCTAGAGAAAGGGTAGCATTAGCTTACAATTGTTGATTTATTGAAGAAATTTCATTCCCAGATTAATAAATTTCTATACTGAGGGAAAAAAGTAACAGATAACATCAAACACGCCAGTGATTTTGAGCTAAAACTAAAAGTTTCCCATGGGTGTGGAGCACTTTCAACTTTCATATCTAGAAAGTCAAAAAAGGGGTCACTGAGGGAAGTATTATTTTTCTAGTATGTTAGCAGCTTTTGTTTTATTTTATGTGGTCATTTTTTATGTAGAAACTGAGCTAAATACCGTGGCGTTTATGTCTCTTTTTTTTTTTTGCATAATTAGGTACAGACCAATCCCAGAAGACACCCTTCTTCGAGCTTTTGAGGTATGTCAGCCCTAGATTTTATATATATTTATATGAAAAATTATAATGTACAATTTATTCACCAAATAAAAAATATAATTTTATCTTTTCCCTAGGTATTAGATCCAGCTAAACGTGGGTTTCTTTCTAAGGAAGAACTGATCAAGTATATGACTGAAGAAGGTAAGAATTATTTATTACATATTTTATAACAGCGACTTATTTAAGTGATTAATAATTTAACAAATATGCAAAAATTCTAGGGGATACTTTAAAATCAATCATTCTGGTTAAAAAGAGCCATTTACTATTTCTGTTATTTTGGTTTTGGGATGTTTCTGTTTCGTAGTGGGTAACGGGAAAATGTGTAGGTTAAGGAGAAATGGATTTCTGCCTTTATAGGGTTTTGTAAGGTGTAATGATACTTCTGTAAGTTAAAGGCATCCCATTCACTCAGAGCATTTCCAGAATAAAAGGTTTGCTGCCTAGAAAACATGAACTATCAATCACTATAAATCAATGTGTGTTGTTAGATTAAAGATTTGAATTAGAATATGTAAAAATTCCCTTTTAAAGAGCTTTTCAGTTGATGAAGTTACAGATAACACAGCCTCGATTGAATATGAATTCACACGAAAAGTTTCCGTTTTTTATGCTCATGGAACCATAGACATTTGCTTTGACCTTGAACTGTACACACATACACACAGACACACACGATACCTGTACACCAAATGTGCTAGCATATTTCCTTTAGGAATTCTCTCTGCCTCGGCTAATGTGTGAATTTGTTCTCTCTGTCAGTGTAGGCTAATGGCTTCCATTCTCATATAGGTCATCTTCCCCATTTTCCCATACAAAGTTATTAAAGTTCATCTCCTTTGTTCAATTCGCTGGTGCACAGATTGAATCCTGAATGATTCAGAGTCTCCAATCACATGGTGCAGAATAAAAAGTGCAGGTAGTTTTGAGTAGAGAAGACTAAGACTGCGTCTACACGCACAGCTGGTGACACGGTTTTGACCTGAGCCAACATTAGGTGCGAATAGAGGGAAAGGGTGAGAATGACCTGACAGTCACAGCAGCCACCCCGCCTCTTGGGACATCCTTAAAATTGCCTTAGGGATTAGCTTTGATGGAAATGTTAGGACTTTCAAAGCATCAGCCTCTTAATCCTAAGGATTAATTTAAGGGAACTAAATCCTAGGTTATGTTAGGCAACACAAATTTAGTCAAAGTGGCCCCAACAGCTCAATGTCACAAGTATGGTGTACCTACTAAGTGCAGTGAGAGAGAAGCATGATGTTAAAATCTGTTCCCTTTCTCAAAGATATTAAAGTCTTGTTGGAGGAAATAAAACTAGCTTATAAAACAATTAAAAAATATAAGACAATAGGAAAAAAATGAATATCAACCTGGAAAACTTGGTCTGGGAAGAGTTAAAGAGAAAATAGTTTTCTTAAGATGGTAGACTCTGTGTGGGGGAGTTATCGAGGGCAGCGGTAAAATCTTACGCGTTATAGCACCCCTACATGTGGTAGTCTCAACAGATGTTTGTGGAATTAATGAAGGAATGAGTAGGTGCATGAAGAGTGGGCGAAGGGGCCGATGAGAGAAGGCATAGTGTGAGCAAGAGCTGGGAGGTAGGCATGGGCCTTATCTGGGGAGCCTCTGAGAGAGGGGGCCCAGGGGGGCTTATTGGACAGCAGTAGGCTACGAGTCTAGACAGATTTACTGGGAGTAGACGTTGAGGCCTGGGCTCAGGGGCTTAGAGCTCGTCTGTGGGCAGTGGAGAAGCATTGGCAGGGTTTTGGGCAGACGAGTCACACAGTGCGGAAGGGATCGTGGAGAGCTAATCTGGCGCTGGTAGGTTCGTTAGTGGAGTGAGGAAGAGTTCTTCTGGGAGGCCGGTTGGGGGCTATTTCAGCATTTCGAAGGGGTGCCAATAAGGGCGTAATCCGGCGGTGGCAGTGGGAATGGAAAGAAGAGACTGGTTCAGTAGGCCGTCTACGGTGGGATCGTGGGTCATGGTAAGTGCAGGGGACAGAGATGGGAGTGGAGTCAAACGTAACGAGATTGTGACTTGGATGGTTGGTTTATGTAACACTACTTACTGCAACAGGGAAGTCAGGAACAGACTGCGGTGGATACAGGGGCCATGAAAATTTCCCCATATCCACAGAACATCAATCAGTTTGAGAACATGCATTCTAAATGCCCAGGAGGTCCTGGCGTGAATCTAACAAATGACATTTGAATCAAGTCCCTACAAGATAGAAGTCCACATGTGTCCAGGCATGTGTATTGTGTCAGACAGTATTTCGCAGTCGGGAAGATCTCAAAAACATTAAAGAAACACATGGTGCTGCCTCTGTGCCAGGCAGTGTTCTAAGTACTGTTCAAATAACAACACTTCTAGCTCTCATAGCAACCCTATGAGATAGGTAGTATTTTTATCATCACCCTTTTTTAGACAGGAAAACTGAGGCACAGAGAGGTGAAGTGACTTGCCCCAGATCTTAAAACTAATGAGACAACTTAGCCTCTGGACCCAGGTAGTCTGTCTCCCATGCTTGTGCTTTTAATCATCCAGCTATTTCCCTCCCATCCTTACCCAAGGGACCAGTGTGACTGTCTCCTGTAATCTGCCACAAGCGGGTGGAGTGTGCTCATCGATTCGTGGACCTTGAGCTAGACCGCTGGCCTTCAGACCCTGGTTCTACCCCACTGGCTGGGCGGGCTGTGGATTTCCGTAGTGCTGGTGTCCTCCCTGTGAGTGGGGATAGCAGGCCACAGCTCTCGCGACTTGGGAGATTAACTTAGTCACTATGTATGAAGCACGCAGGTCAGCGCCTGGCAGGCAGTAGTTCTCAACAAAATGCTTATTAGCGTTCTTTTAACGATTTACATGTGCCCATCCAAGTTTATTGGTAGCATGTTTAGTATTTAACAATCAGGTATAAGAAAGATGCAGAATTTGTCTTTTTAGGCTTTTCATGTATTCTTTTTCTCCCCCTAAGGATGTAAGCATGATTTCAAAAGAACTCTGCACATCCCCTTTGTTTGGTAATACTGTCATCATTGTCATCAAAATCCCCATTTGAGTAATTCCTACATTATTAACGGAATTCCGACTAGAAAGCATTATTTGTAGAGGCAGGTGACTTAGGCTCTAGAGGTAGGTAATCCTTAGTCCTTGGTAACTTACCTGCTTGGATAAGACTCTTTACGGGGAAGGTGGCGATTTGGATACTTCTGTATTTTTGTTTAACATCAGGACAAAGTTCTGTCTTAAATGGTTGACACCCTTTCCAACAGTCTTCCTGAGTTTACTTCTCATCTTGGTAACACCAGTATCCAATGGCCCTCAGCTGTTACGGGATCCAACCAAAGCCCACAAATTTCCCATCCAGCTCTTGTTTTCATTTGACAGCAACCCTGGGCCAAACTGTAACAAAGAGAGAGGACTGTTTTGAATGGTTGATAAATGGCGTCTGTCACTGGGTTCAGCTGCCGTCACTATGCTGGCCAGACCTTGTTAGGGAATATGCGGAGACGTAGCCCTCAGAGTTTCAAGCCTCTGCTGTCTGCCCTTCAGCAGCTTTGCAGAGCAACCGTTTAACCCTCCCTTCATACCCGTCCTAAATGTAACGGCTAGATTCCCTGTAAAACTGAGACTTCAGGTTAAACCTTTGGCAATTTCAACAGTTTTCATTTAAATAAATAAACAACCTCATTAATGATGTCTTTGTGTCCTCTGTTGTTTTGGCTGGAATGATCAGTTCTGTAGGTTGCGTGAGCTATATGATATCTGTAAGGTGAAACAGTCCCAGATCTGCCAGGGGTGCGACAGCGTGCTCTTTGAACCCCTGGACTGTCATGATGCGCTGGCCCTGGGCACCAGGGAGCGTAACTGGTGACATGGCGGGGGCCTGTGGGGTCCCATGGCAGTTACGCTGGCGAGCGGAAAGAGAAAGAAAAGAATCAGAAGATTGCAAATGACGAATTTCCCTTCTTGTCCTTCCCAGGTGAGCCTTTTTCTCAGGAGGAAATGGAAGAGATGTTGTCTGCTGCGATTGATCCGGAATCGAATTCCATTCATTACAAGGACTATATAGCAATGATGGTGATAGACGAAAATTAAACACTCCAAAGACTTAATTTCTAATTGATAGGATCATCTTGAAAATTGCTTGTCCTTGTTAATTTCACATTTTATCTTATAATTCCTACATATGCTAATTAATGCCCCATGACAACTATTTCAAGGTGTTTTGTTTTTTAAAAGATGATGATAATAATTTAAAACAAGTTTATTTGATATGTCTTGCCTTGCGGAATGACAAATTGCTAATTATTTTTAAACTATTCCTAAAACATTTTAATATTATGGATTTTTGTTAATTTTCTACAATAAAACCTAGGTTACCTTCAAATTAATTAAGCTAACAAAATGAAAAATGACTAAAATGACCCCAGGTTTGGCTTATAAAGACCTTGGGAGGGAGCAGAATGACCGCAGGTTGAAAATGCATAGCAATGTGATGAAAGCTTCTTTTTAAAACATTAGCCCTGGTCGGGTGCTCAGTTGCTTAGAGCATCCTCCCAGTACACCGAGGTTGCGGCTCCATCCCGGTCAGGGCACATACAAGAGGCAGTCAGTGAATGCATAAACACGTGGAATGACAGATCGGTGTTTCTCCCTCTCCCTTTCTCTCTCTCTCAAATCAATAAATAAAAAATTTTAAAAATTATTTAAGAAATACAGAAAACAATGTTAAACACTTCAGCAATCTGAATGGGAAGAGGGTTATTAAAATGAATATTAATAGTCAATTCCTGATGAGTGCTAATTACAAATCACATTTGAAATGATAATAACTTAGTGTGAAAGTTCAATCGTGCTAGCTAGAAGAGTGGAGCTAACTGAATCTAGAGAGAAGACCGGCTAGACACGGGTGATGCACGGAAGTGGCAGTTATCTGCTGGTCCTTGGAGCTCTGGCCCATTCGGAATGCCCGTCGAGAGCGTGATCCCGAATACTGGGCGAGCGCGCCGCGCAGCTTACGTCATGCAGGAGGCGCAGGAGAACAGAGGAAAGCTCTCTGAGCTCAAGGAGTTTCAGCAGAAGATGATGCGGGGATTACAGACAGCGGGGAAAATAAGGTAAAGGGAAATAAACACTCCTCCGTAACCTGTATATGCGTTTACACACACACACACGGATCTCTGCTTAGACACTTCGCCACCACCATGTGTGCATATACATATAAACATTTAATGTTGCCTGTGATTCTGCCTCCTAGGCATGTAGTCTTGTCCCCACAAGAGAGGAGGCTGCTACCCGAGATTCTTGGTTACTGTCCATTCATTCATGATACCTTCACTGAGTTGTACTGGATCATGAGTCAGAACTGGAGTTTCAAGGTGCATCGGTCCCCGACTAACAGAAGTCACACTTTAGTGAGGTCGCAGTTCAGCAAGCCAGTCAGCAGCCGTGTTTTGGAGAGGCACATGCAGGGAACTGTAGACACGCCTTGGAGGGGCAGCTAACGCGGCGTGGCAGGGAGCTTACTGGGAGACGAAACACTGGTGCATGTAGAGAGAGCTCCCCGGCACAGGCAGCGCTGGGCGTGAGGACCAGCTCTCTACTGAGTGGTCTGTAGGACACAGGGCGTTTCAGCAGGGGACCAGCAAGCACAAAACTCCCACAGGTGCCGTGAAACGCGGAGCTGTCTGGGAACGGAAGGTAGTGCAGTATGTTAGGTGTGTAGGAGATTTGGAAGATGTGTGAGAGATGAAATTTGAAGTGTATCATTAAGGATGTTAGGTGAGGTGCACAGTTAAAGTTTTAGTGTTAGAGTTGGACTTTCTCCTGAAGATCGTAGAGAAAGAGAGATCATTTGTCAATACACACACTCACACACACAGGTGTGAAGTCAACACTAGAAGAAGAAGGCAGGGCCCTAGTTGGCAGGAGGAGGTAGATGGGAAAGGTTAAGCACGAGTCCCAGGTTTCCGGTTTGGACGGTGGGCGAACTATAGTGCCACTCGTGTGGGTAAGGAGTCCAAGAAGCCAGTCGGGGTTGGTGGGCAAAATGATGAGTTTGGCTGTGGACATCTTGGGACTGAGGAGCTGTGAGACACTTTGGGAGACATCCCCAAACCAGCTGGATCCGTAGAAGGAAGACCTGGCTACAGTGGGTTTGGGAGTTGTCAGCATATCGGTAGCACTTAATGCCTTAGAGAGAAAAGAGGGTCGACCGAACCCTGGGGAGCATCACACTTAGAGGAGGGGTCCTGCTGGACATTTGAGTTCGCTGTATTCTTAGAGAGCTCTTTTGTTCTCCTCTGTTATTACTATAAACAATGATGGTAGCTAACACTTGGGGGCTGTCCACTCTGTGCGGGGCATGTTCTACGTGCTCTACACAGACTAGCTCATTTGATCCTGACTGCCACCTGATGACGCGTGAGCTGTTCGGTTCCCCATCCCACAAGCTGCCAACAGGCAAGTCCCGCAGCTGTATGGAGCTATACCTGTCCGTTTTTGCTAGGTTATGGGTGATAACAAATAGCCCCCAAACCTCAGTGGCTTGCCACAACCAAAGTTATTTTTTGTTCATGTTTTATGTCACTTGGGGTAGGCTGGGACTCTGCTTCACGCGTTGACTTTGTTCAACTCATCCACTTCATGTGTGGGGTGACATAGGTCCCAGCTTACCAGGGGAGTCCCAGCCTACATTTGTTGTTTGTGGTCCCAGCATCATTAATAGACCTCCCTTTTAGGAGTGTCTTAGTTTAAAGGATGATTAATACATGGTTGTTTCATTAGAAAGGATGGTGAAGAATCACCACTTATGGAAGGTTTTATGAAAATTACCACAGGAGTGTAGTAACAGAAGGCATCTCTTCCTCCACCAGCTCCCCACGGTTATGCCAGGGTAAACCCCCAGTGGGGGACTGATGTGCCACTCACTCTGCCAGTGCCGGGGGGGAAACACCACCCAAAGGTGAGTACAAACCACGTGCCTCCAGGCCTGGGGCGGAGAAGGATGAGGAAGGGGGTGTGGTGACCCTCAGCGTTAACAGACGGGCTGTTTACGGCAGGCAGCAAGGAGGGTGGCAGAGACATGACATAGCCTCGGAGGTGGAAGTACACCCAGGGGCATGTCATTCGGCGGCGGCAGCCGGCGCCGACACATAGCATTAAAGCGTGTGCTGGTGCCTAATGTGTAAACCCAGGCTCGGGCTTGTTTGGAGTGCAAGATGGCTCTGTCTGTCTTCCGTAAGCCCGTCACCCCGTATAACCCTGGTTCTGCCAAAGAATTGCCCCAGTCTCTCCATGTTCCAATGGTGACATCATGCTGTTCCTAGGAGAGGCTCTGGGAGAAGGGTGCCTGGGGATCGGGCACCCCCAAGTCTCACCTTCTGGAGCCCTTTCAGAAGCTCTGACTGATGTCAAGCTTCACACCATGTCTCAAGGGAGTTCTCTCTCTTTAGTAGTCCCAAGAGTTAGCTTTGTGGAGTACGATTCATTTTTTAATTTTTGGCACAAATTTGTTGGTTTTTAAAAAAGGCCATCAAAAAGTACAACAGAGGCATCCCGCCGAAATCTCATTTTTCCCCCTAGTTGCAGAATAAATGCAGTATATTTGCAAAGAGAATTGTCTTTATGTTCAGTCCATTTCAGTTCGTATGTTACCCCTCTCCCTCAGCTCTTTAGCCCTTGAGTTTCCAATGTAAATCACAGTGGCACCTTCCTGGCAGGAGGATCGCTTGGTCTCTCGTGCAGAGAGTTCTCTTATCCTTGGGGCCCCGGCTTCGGCAGAACCGGCCTTGTGGAGAGACGGCTCCCTCCTCACACCTCTGGGCCGGGGAGGCGCAGGCCCAGGGGCTGGGAGACCCTTGCCCCTGGTGCCTGCTGTGCCTGTGACTCACGCTGGGTCATGCACTCCCCCCCTTGCCCCTCTGTTCGGGCCACCTTTTGTCCCCCTCTGCCTTCCAGAAGCAGCAGATGTAGTCCCCTTTGCGCGTGCCAGATGTCCAGGCCCCAAATGCTCAGGGGCAAAGACCGTGCGCGAGGGCGGGCTGGCGGGCCGCTCGCCGGCGGGACTGGCTCCTGCGGGATGGAATGCAGTTAGGCCTCGCTCGCTCTCCTTCCTTCCTGCGTTGCTTCCTCTCCCTCTTCGTAGCTGCTGCCAGACGAGAGTCCCGTGTTTACACAGCCAGTTCCTTGTAGAAGGTCAGCGCCGCTGCGTTGCCCCTTCTAGACAGCTTACCTCAGCAGAGAGCGCAGGTCAGTCAGTCCCCGCCGCGTACTGGCCATGGGGCCTGGCTCCTGGGCCTGCACGATTCTGCAGCGCGTGTACCAATCACCTGCTTCGGAAGCACCTGGGTGGGGGTGCGTGCTGGAATTCCAGGTTCCAGACCCTTAACACAATCCCTGGGACCCACATTTTTGACGCACATTCTCAGGGGAGTCTTATGCACACTGCCATGTGAGAACCACTCTCTGTGTCAGTGTCATATGGCGAAAGTGTGGAAAGATTGGGAGTTGGGCTCTGCCGCTTACCAAGCAGGTCACTGGCGCAGAATTAAATAATGCTGAGTCTCTGCGTCTTAATTTGAAAGGTGGAAAGAACACCTACCTCACAGGGCTGGTGTGAAAACTAAATAAGATAATAAAAGTGAAAATTCTTTACCTCAAATGATTATTTATAGGAAACCAGCTACGTAAGAAGGGAGGAAGATGGAGGGGTGAAGAGGAAGGAAAGGAAAATGGGGAGAGAGAGGGGGAGGGAGAGACAGAGGCAGACAAGGCTCCCCGGGCACGGACAGTCAGAGAGCGGAGGGGC
The DNA here is from genome assembly GCA_004026545.1 of Mormoops blainvillei. Classification (NCBI taxonomy): domain Eukaryota; kingdom Metazoa; phylum Chordata; class Mammalia; order Chiroptera; family Mormoopidae; genus Mormoops; species Mormoops blainvillei. Next base: position 5,327 of record PVJD01014153.1, on the reverse strand, counting down.
AGGTAGGCGACCATTTAATGAATCTTTGGGTGAGGGCGGTGAGCCACTGGAGGGTCTGGTGGAGAGATACCAGATTCGCTATCGTGCTGCTGTTAATTATAAACTGTAAAGTCTATTTCTAGAAAGTGAAATTAGGAGGTGCAAGTGTTTTATAAGAAATTGTGGTAAAACACACAGCATAAAATTTATCACGTTAACCATTTTTTAATGTATAGTTCAATAGTGTTACATATACTCACATTGTCGTGAAACAGTCCTCCAGAGCTTTTCCGTCTTGCAGATCTGAAATGCTGTACCCACTGAACGAGTCCCCTTTCCCCCGCCCCCGGCTCCTGGCAACCGCCTTCCTACCTTCGGCTCCTGTGAGTTTGACAGCTCTGGGTGCTTCCCATGAGGCTAATCAACAGTGACTGGCTTATTTCACTTAGCATAGTGTCTTCAGCATTCATCTGTCCTGTAGCGTGTGTGAGGATTTCCTTCCTTTTAAAGGCTGAATAACATTCCATTGTTGTTTAGGGCACATTTTGTTTATTCAGCCATCCGTTTGTGGACATTTGATTTGCTTTTACCTCTTGGCTATTGTGAATAGTGCCACTATGAACATGGGTGTGCAAATATATCTTTGAGACCCTGCTTTTGGATGTACACCCAGAAGTGGGATGGCTGCATCCCCCTCCCCGCTCCCCACCTCCTTCTTCTTTAAGTTGCTATCAGTTCATAGTGCTTTAAGAGCAGTATGAATTAGTGACCCCAACCACTGGAAAAAACCCTTACTCATTTGAAGAAATGGTGTTTTATTATGACTATTATTTTTTTTTGAAATTCGTAAAGTTGAAATCTTCTGGCAACTCTCCTTATTCAGGCAGGGGGTTAGATAGACTAGCACATCCTGAAACGCAGGACGCAGCTTTGCCTGAGTGGCTCTGCAAGGCGCCAGATGTCGCCTGGTGCTCTCTCTGTCTAAGTCTCCAGCCCCACAATAAGAAGCCTTGAATGAGGCTTCTGACCATTTATCACTAAGTTTATGAAATTTATTAAAGTATGGGTTGAGTGTCGCCTGGCTCTTAGTATAGCTTTAAAAAGTGTCAAGGCTTGTTTTGTGTGCTGAATGCTTGGTTTTTCAGTGTCTTGCTAGCTGTATTGGCTCCATTCCAAGCCCGGTTACCAGCTCAAGGCGTGGTATTCACTTAGGCAAAGTGCAGTTAGTCATGTAAAGGTAGATCTAGTTTCCAACCAGTATTCTTGATAATTTACACCATTTCTTAGTTACTTGTCATCTAATCAGACCGTCCTTGTTTTTACCTTGAACCGTGGCAGACAAAGAGCTCAGAGAGAAGAGTCGTTGGCTCTGCCATTTTCTTGAGTCTCACATCTGCTTATAGTGTTAGTATTATCTTCGAGGTTACTCTGTAGGAAACTTTTTAAGCCTTCTATCTGTTTATGAGGGTTAGTTTCCTTAAAACTAGATGACATCTGTGAAACCCTCTACTAAACTGGGCACCCGTACAGGTTGTGATGACACTAAGCAACGCGAAAGTGTGTGTGGGAGTGAGGGCACCTGCACGCTGCCCTTGGGACACCTGCCTGCCCTCCTGACATGTGACTGCCTGACACATGAGTCCAGCGATTATGTCAGTGTCCAGCCCTGTTGATATTGGCAAGATCTGAGGCTAATTTTGCCAACAACACATAAATTAAAATAGAAAATTTAATTTTCTTCCTGTGTCTTAATTAATTATCTCACATTCAAAAGGACAACTTTAGAGAATCTGCAGAGGAAAGGGTCTTTTGGAAAAACAACATAAAATTTAAAATACTGTAAAAAGCCATTACAGTATTTTCAAAGCAATACATAGCCATTACACAAATTGGAAAATGCCAGTGAGCAAAAAGGAAGAGAAAACCCATGAATACGTATCTCTGTGTAACTTGGGAACATCACCGTGGAATCGACTGATTGGGGTTTTTGACTGTAAGGACAGAAACGAGCGTGCTTAACGGGAGCAGAGCGGGGCACACTGTAAGGTACCATGGCTGAGGAAGGGGTGCTCACGGAGCCCATGGGAGCCAGGGACCGGGCTCCAGGCAGACAGGAACCAGGCAGGCTTCTGGGGACAAAGAAGCGGGAAGCAAGACGGCAGCCACCTCATACCCAGCACAGCCCGCCAAGGACCGCTGGCTGCCTCAGGGGATGACTCTGCACTGGCTCAGGTCAGAGTCTTGACCTTGACAGAGGCAGCGTGGTTGCCAAGGAGGGCCCTGTGCCCAGGCGTCCTCGCGGGAGGCGGGAATCATCCTCGGACTCACGTCAGGACCCGTCCCACCGCCAGCTGCGCCCAACTGGGATGAGAATGCACTCCAGTAGGAAGGCAGGGTGCTCTGGGGAGGAGAAGGCTCACGTTATATGTGCTAGTTATGTAATCTGTGCTTTGATACATCCTGAACAATCTTTCTGTGTTAATGTGTATTCACCTGGTATGCAAATTTTAATCACTCTAAACAGCATCTAAACAGAGCCCACCAAGCACAACAGTGTAGGCAGAATGTGAATTCAAGAGGTGGACTGTCCTTCTGAGCGGCTGTCACTCGGAGGCAGTGATGAGTGAGATAGGCTGCTCTCACACAGCACAGTGAACAGAGCATCAGCAAAGTGCTTGGGGATCAGAGCAGACAGCAGCCAGCTCTGCCTGTGGGACCCACAGGACTTCATAGAGGGGACAGGATGACACAGCGGTTTTTGTGCTTATAATGTTGCCGGTACTGGGCGGGAGAGAATGTTCCAGGATGAGATGGCTTGAGGTTCATGCTAGAGTAGCTTTCTTTCTACCATGGCTTCAGGGAAAGAGTGCACCTGCTTTTGGATTCCAGCCATGCCAGGCAGAGGACCTGTGGCCTGGGGACAGTCATTTGCTGTGTCTGTACTACTGCTGCAGGGCTGTACAGTGGCAGGAATCGTATCTACCTTGTAGGGCTACTCTGAGCGGTAAGAGCTACCTGCACAGGATGTAAGAGGTACCTGTCATTACAAGTACTCAATAAATAGCTAAGCAATCAATATAAATATTTTCTCTATGTAGTAAACCTTTTAAAATTACGTAATGAAGTTGAGTACAGACACTTGTAGCATTTCTGGGAATAAGGAAGGCTGTTGTCTTAACCCAGTGATCTCAGGGATTTCATAGACAGGGCTATGCAATTGCTCCAGTAGGTAAACCAAAGTCCCTGACTTTACAGAACTTAAGTTCTAGGTAGGGAGAGAGGCAATAAGTGAATAGGTATATACACATCACAGAGGGATATCACAGTGAAGAAAAACAAAGCAAGGTAAGGGGCAAGAGGGCGATGGGGGCTGTTCTAGTTGGAGTGATAGGGGACATCCTCTCCGTGGAGGTGGTACTTGAACAGTGACATGAAAGAAAAGCGGCAGCATTTCGGAGGAGTGTTTCCTGCAAAAGGGACATCAAGGGCTCCCGTTTGGCAGCCTGAAAGGACAACACGGAGGCCACGGAGACCGTGGTGGCCTCAGCAAAGAGAGAGAAATGGGAGCTGGGGATGGAGAGGTAGGCAGGGCCTGGAATGTGAAGGCAGATGTGGTGGGAAGTGGTTGGATTTAGGATCCATTTGGAAGGTAGAACCAAAAGGATTCCCTGATGGGTTAGACATGAGTGGAGGAAAGGAGAAACGCCAAGGAAGATCACGAGGTTGAGTCAAGATTTGGGGGGGTGGCAGTGGAGAGTGTGGTGGGGGACAGGCTAACACTGAGAAGGCAATGAAATATTCAGGTTGGCTGTGCCAGCCTGGAGCCCAGGAGAGAGGCTGGGGTTGGAAGAGTCAGTGTACAGATGATGTTTAAAGCAAGCGGTGGGGTTGGATGGGATCACCTAAGGAGGGAGTTGGGGTTGGGAAGAGAAGGGCTCTGGGGACTGTAGCTGGGCCAGTCCAAATGTCAAGATAGGGAAGAGGAGAAAGATCAGTGAGAGAGACAGAGGAAATGTAATGCTGGGGCGATCCCAGGTCCTGCTCTGTCCCCGCCCACCAGGACCATGGAGGGCCTCACCCAGTTCTTTCCTTCCCATGGTCCTTCGGATTTCCTGCAACAACGTGAACTCACCTAAGTTAGAAAATGCTGCATGTGTTTTGTGTCCAACTCAGTGACAGCTCCAAGTTTCTTACTTGGTTATGAAATCTAAGAATATTCCCCCCTTATCACATTCTCAGGGGACTATCATGATCCTTGTGACTTCCCAGTTTCTCTTGGACTCTCGTGAACTTCAGTCCTGACCACCATTCTTATCTGAGTGGAAGGGAGTTGAGGCAGGGCCTGAGTAGCATTGTTTCTGGCTATATTAGAAATTAAAGGGGCAGATCTGGGCGAGCCCAAATGGCGGCTACCAAAGGACGCCATTAGCATATGGCCAATTCTGCTTTGTCCGTTTCCCCTCTTACCCCACCCTCACCGTTGCCGGGTTATTTCACATTGAGTTCCAGACCTCACATCATTTCATCTGCAAGGACCTTGATATTATCTTTAACAGATAAAGACCTCTTCCTCCCCCTTTTTTATACAACCATGAAATCATTATCGTAACTAAAAAAAAAAATTAACAGTGATTCTTTAATGTCGTCTGATATGTGATCATTGTTCAAATTCCCACAATGTTTCATAAATGTCTTTTAACTATCGGTTTATTCCAGTCAGGATCTAGACAAGGTCCACACATTGCATTTGGCTCGTGCATTTTAGCCTTTTCTTCTTGCCATTTATTTGTTGAAGAACTTGGTCATTATTTCTGTAGAATTTCCCACATTTTGGATCCGTCTGATGGGATTTCTGTGGTGTTATTTGACATGTTCCTTTATCCCTGTATTTCCTGTAGCCCCATTTTCAAATCTAGAGGCTTGACCAACTTCAAGGTCTATTTTGTTTTTGCGTTTTTGCGAGTCGACTTCTCTGGATATGGTATATTTTTATTGCTCAGATACAGTTACCGTCAGCCCGATAGAGCCAATATAAAGTCCCCCATCGACCTTTCCCTATACTTGTCTATAAACATTATTTTTATCAGGAATCGCAAAATGGTGATTTAAAAAGATTCTATCATTTCTTCTGTATTTCTGTGCGGGAATTCCTTTATTAAGGACAATTTTCCTTCATGGGCACTTGATTTCTTTGAAATGCAGTGTGCGTCTGCTTGGTTCTTTTCTTTAATTAAAAAAAAATGCTTCTTGATTTTTTTCTGGAAACATGCATTTTGTTTTTAGAATTGCATGTGTTTCAGGTGGGGTTTAAAAGGCCTCTGCCCTTCTCAGAAGTACAAGCCCCGCTT
>PVJD01014152.1:0-30438 GCA_004026545.1 Mormoops blainvillei | reverse complement strand
CTTCTTCTTCTAATTGGTCCCTTTATCATCTCTGGCAGTGCTGGCTTGGTAAAGATGCAATTTTTTAGCCTCCCTTTTTATCTAGGAAGCTCCTTATTTTGCCTCTCATTTTAATGAAAGCCTTGCTGGATAGAAAAATCTTCGTTGTAGTACCTTGTTTTTCATTACTTGGAATATTTCATACCAATCCTTTCTGGTCCATGGTGTTTTTGTTGAGAAATCAGCTGATTACCTTATCAGAGCTGCTTTGGGTGTTACTAGCTCTTTCTCCATTGCTACCTTTAAGGTTCTCTCTTTGTCTTTAAATTTTGCCATTTTGATTGTAATGTGTCTTCTAATGGGTTCTTCTTGACTGGGACCCTATGTATTTCCTGGAATTCTGTGATATTTTCTATCATCAAGTTAGTGAAGTTTCCTGTCATTATTTTTTCAAACAGTTTTTCTATCCTTTGTTCCTTTCTGTTATTCCTATGATGCAAATATTGTTATGTTTCATTTTGTCCCAAGGTTCCCTTAAACTATCTTCTTCTTTTGTTTTTGTTTTGTTTTGTTTTGTTTTTTGAGTCTTTATCATTTTGTTGCTCTGAGTGGGTGCTTTTTTCAACTTTGTCTTCTTGATCATTGATTTGATCCTCTGACATGCTTTTATAAAAAAGATTTTATTTTATTTTTTAGAGAGAGAGGTGAAGTGATGGAAAGAACCATCAATGTGTGGTTTCCTCTTGCACGCCCCCTACTGGAGACCTGGCCTGCAACCGAGGCATGTGCCTTGATCAAGAATCAAACCTGTGACCCTTTGATTCACAGGCAGGTGGTACTCAATCCACTGAGCCACACCAGCCAGGGTTGATTGCCTGCTTTTAATTCCTTCTAGTGTGTTCTTCATTTCAGATATTGCATTCTTCATTTCTGTCTGACTCTTATTCAAGTATTCCCTGTCCTTTTCCTTGCTGATGTAGGTCTCACTAAGTTTCTTGTGGTTCTAAATTCCTTGAGCATGCTTATAACCATTACTTTGAACTCTATGTCTGATAAATTGCTGCATCAATATCACTTAGCTCTTTTTCTGAATATTTCTCCTTTTCTTTTGTTTAGGGGTTGTTTCTTTGTGTCCACATTTTATTTGTCTCTTTGTGTATGTTTCCAAATATTAGATTGATTTGCTTTGACTCTCTGCCTTGTGGAGTGGCCTTGTGTGTTAAGGTTCCTGTGGTCCCAGTAGTGCAGACTCTTTGAACTCCTGATCTTTATGTTCTAAGTATATTCTCTGTGCGGGTTATGTTGACTCTCCTGTTGTATTTGGGTCCTGTTTTCTGTTGGCGCATTCACTGGTGGCAACTCCCCTCCATCTGGCTGACTAAGAGGCTCAGCCTCCACTACATGTTGTTCTCTGTTGTATAGGTGCTGACAGAATATAGGAAAACAACGCAACAACAAGCAACCCCTCTCTGATCACCATAGCAATATCAACAACAAGAGAGCAAAGAATATTAAAAGCAGAAAGAGAAATTGAATAGTAGAAAAAGGGAAAAAGGAAAAAGGATATGAGAAGACCAAAGAAAAAAAAGTGATTATGAGGGGAGAAAGGGGAGCAGAGCTATTACCTGTAATGAATTGAAAGAGGAAAACGGTGAAAAGGAACAGAGAAAAAGTTCTCAAAAATAACAAAAGGAGAGAAGAAGGGAACAGTTGAATAATCAAAGAGTAGAATAGGAGCTATGAAAGAAAAATTAGAGCACCTAGAATAAAAGAAAAATCGATTAAAAATAAAAAGGCTATGAAAAAGAAAAAATAGCTAAGATAATAAGAAAAGAGCTTAGTGTATTTGTCTCAGCACAGCTTAGATCTTGCTTTCTGGTTTCTCCTTTTGGATACCACTCTGGTGTCTGAGCCTGGTGTAAGCCAATAACAGGTGCTATCCACATCTGGCCTCCCGACACCTTTTCAAACTTACTAGTGATTTACTGCTTGTGCGGATTCTTCCAGGGTTGGTTGCTACTTTGCAAAACTGGCTTTTATCGAAACTGGGTCCAGGGGTGTGTCAGCAAATGTCCCAGGTCACCACAGGGACCACATTTGCTTGTCTCTGCCTGCTGACCTGATGTCAGTTTTAGACTAGTCTCAGACCCATCTATTTCTGAGGGGGCTTCTGTTGGAAACAGGGGACTGTGGTTCCTGGATATCTCATGGTAGGTGCCCTTCAAAATTTAGGGAATATGGTGAGTGTGTTCTCCCCTCCTGAATCACTAGTCTGAGTCTGTTGAGGATTATTTCCCTGTATTCAGCAGGGCGGGGCCCCTAGTAGGCTTCCAGAGCCCAGATTTTGGGTCTGCAAGACACTAGGAGGGTGTTTCTGTGGCTCTCCGGTAAGGGAGAATCACCAGACTGTTTCCCAGGATAGTATATGGATTGGCTGCCCTCTACTGCCAGTCTCTGATGACTTCATCAGCAATGGTTAGATGAAGGATGGGAGAAAAGAAAAACAAAACAAAATAGAACACCAAGACAGAGTAAAATTGAAAAACAAGAAAAAAAAATGTTGCTGAGTGGTGTGAACAGGATTTCAGAGGTTGGGGCAAGGGGAATTCCAGAGGGTTGGGTGAGCAGTATCACAAACTATAAGAACTGTTGATTTTCCCCTGGGAGAGGCTAACTCTCCCAAAGCAAGATGCTACTGTGGAGCACAGGTATTCCAGGGCCCCGAAAATCCCACTGCTGCTCCCCCAAAGCTCTACCCTATGCCTCCCACTCCAGACTCTCCTTCCATGATTCCGGTCTGTGCCACCCTCCCTTCACTGGGACCCAAGGTGGGTAGCCACAAACACACAACCCATGCTTTGCCCCTTTAAGGAAAAAAAGACGATGGTTTTATCTTCAGTGGTTTTTATCTCTTCCCAGGGCAGAGAGCCCCCACAGCGCAGACTCCTTGATCTCCTGAAATGAGTGTTCTAGGAATGTTCTTTGCATAGGTTATGTGGACTCTCTTGTTTTATTTGGGATCTGATTTTTCATTGGTCCATTCATTGCTTGGAACGTTCCCCTGTCTGGCTGACTAAGGGGTTCAACCCTTACCACACCCACCTCTGCCTTGAGAGGGCTTCTGGTGTGGGTTTGATCCCCAATCAGGGCACATATAGGAGGCCACCTATCGACTCTTCCCTCTCTAACACCAATGCCTCCCCCCCTCTCTCCCAAATCAATAGAATATATCCTGTGTGGATTATCTTCTTTTAAGTGTCATATTATCCTTAAGTGGTGGGGGAGGGAAGGGAAGAGTACAGCAGCAAAGCTATAACATGGGAGAGTGGTGGGGCACTTGCATCTCTCCTTCCAGTGCATCTCAGCGTTGGACTCCCAACACTGCACTTCCCCTCCTGTGCTCCTATCATGGTCTCTGCTCCCAGTGGCACCCTTACTGCCAGCCTCTGCCACCGACCTTCCAGTCTCCCTGGGCAATCTTCAGCTTCCTCAGTCAGACTCAGTCCCATTCACAGTTCCAATGATGCTTGGGACCAGCGAGGCTATAGCCCCCTCTGTGGCAAATACTGCAGTCCTCCAGACCCTGGATCCTGGTGGTGGTGGGGTACATGACCCCACCCAGTGGGCATGGAGATCACAGAGGCAAGTCCAGGTGCTGAGGCACTGATGCTCTGGCAGTTTCCGAGGAAGATATTGCAAATTCCACAAAATGTTTCTCACTCCAAATCTATGCAGCCAGAAGCACTAGGCTGGTTGATGGCAGCAGCAGCAGTGATGGCAGTACCTCCAACAGCAGAGTTGGGCTGCCTACCCCCAAGTCCTCTCCCAAGTCCTCTCCCCCAAGTCCCCAAGTACTTGCATACTTGCACACATACCCATACACTCTTCCATGCACATGCTCATTCACACATGTTCTCACTCACAATCAGCTGGATTTTCAAGTTGATTGCTCTGTGGTTTAGCTGCAAGACCAGCCCAGGGTTGGGAGAAAGTAGACAGTGCTTCTAGCTGTTCTGAAGCATCTTGGAGCCTGATGTTAATTCTTCTTATTCATGAACACAGTATATGTTTCCAATTATTTGTATCTTCTTCAATTTTTTTTCACTAGTGTCTTATAGTTTTCCAAGTTCAAGTCTTTTACACCTTTGTTGAAATTTATTCCTAGGTATTTTTTTTAAGCAATTGTGTATAGGATTGTTTTCTTAATTTCCTTTTGTGATACTTCATTATTGGTGTATAAAAATGCAACTGATTTCTGGATATTAATTTTGTATCCTCATAATTTACTGAATTTATTTATCAGTTCAAGTAGATTTTTTGGTAGAATGTTTAGGGTTCTCTATTTATAGTATTATGTCATCTGCAAATAATGACAGTGTTACTTCTTCCTTTCCAATTTGGATGCTTTTTATTTCTTCTTTTGTCTTTACTGTCTGATTACAATAGGTAGGACTTCCAGTACTATGTTGAATAAAGTGATGAAAGCAGACATCCCTGTCTTGTTACATATCTTAAGAAAAACACTTGTAGTTTTTGTCCACTGAGTATAATTATGGCTTGAGTTGGTGATATGTGGCCTTTATTATGTTGAGGTATATTCACTCTATTCCCATTTTGCTGATAGTTCTTATCATCAATTGGTCCTGGATTTCATCAAATGTTTATTCTACATCTGTTGACATGACATATAGAATTTATCCTTGATTTTTTATGTGGTGTATTATGTTTATTGGTTTGCAGATATTGTACCAACCTTTTATCCCCAGAATAGATCCCATTTGATCATGACATATGATCTTTGTAATGTATTGCTGGAGCCATTTTGCTGATATTTTTTAAAGATATTAGCATCTATGTTCATGAGGGATATAAACCTATAATTTTCTTTCTTTGTAGTGACTTTATCTGGTTTTGGAATTAGGATAACGCTGGTCATGTAAAATGAGTGTGGGGGTTTTACTCTTAAATTTATTGGAATAGATTGACAGAGACAGGTGTTAGTTTTTCTTTGTTACTTAAAACTCATCTGTGAAGCCATTTGGTCCAAGATTTTTGTTTGTTAAGAGGTTTTTTTTATTTTTTTTAGATTATTATTACTGCTTTGTAATTGTAATCTGTCTATTCAGATTTTCTGATTCTTCCTGATTCAGTTTTAGAAGATTGTAATGTTTGTAGGAATTTAACCATTTTGTCCAGATTGTCCATTTTGTTAATATTTAGTTGCTCATAACGTTTTCTGACAATTCTTTGTATTTCCTTGGTGTCATGTGTTACTTTCCCTCTTTCATTTCTGATTTTATTTATTTAGGCCTTCTCTCTTTTTTCTTGATGAGTTTGGATAAAAGTTTGTCAGTCTTGTTTAATTTTTCAAAGAACCAGCTCTTGGTTTCATTGGTATTGTGTATTGTTTATTTACACTCTATTTTGTTTATTTCTGCTCTGATCATTATTTCCTTTCTTCTACTAACTTGGACTTTGTTTTTTGTTTTCAAGTTCTTTTAAGTATAAATTTAGATTGTTTATTTGAGAATTTCCTTATTTCTTAAGATTGACTTGTAATTCTATCAATTTTCCTCTTAGGATTTCTTTTGCTGTCTCCATAAATTTTGAGTTGTTGTGTGTTCGTTTATATTTGTCTCAAGATAACTTGTGGTTTCTTCCTTGATTTAACTGTTGACCCACTCATTGTTTGGTAACTTGTTTAGCTTCCATTTCTTTGCATGTTTTCAGGTTTTTTTCTTGTGATTTATTTTATTTCATTCTATTGCAGTTAGAGAAGATGCTTGGCATGATGTTAATCTTCTTAAATTTATTGGGACTTGTTTTATTTTAACATGTGGTATATCCTAGAAAATGTTCCAATCGCTCTTGAAAAGAATACATATTCTGCTACTTTGTGGTGAAATGCTCTGAGATACCAATTAAATCCATCTGATCTAGTGTGGCACTTAAGGACCCAGTTTCCTTGTTGATTTTCCATCTTGAAGATCTACCCATTGATGTCAATGGTGTGTTAAAATCCTGTATTATGACTGTATTACAGTCAATATCTGTCTTTATTCTATCAAGATTTGCTTTACATATTTAGGTGGGCTGAATTCTCTTGTTGGATCACTCCCTTTATCATTATATTGTGTCATTCTTTGTCTCTTACTATAGCCTTTGTTTAAAGTCTATCTTCTGTACTATAAGTATTGCCATCTAAGTCTTTTTTAATTTTCACTTGTGTGAAATATCTTTTCCTATCTCTTTACTTTCAGTCTCTGTGTGTTATTCACCCTGAGCTGTGTCTTTTATAGTCAACATATATATGGGTCATATTTTCTTATCAATTCAGCTACCTTATATATTTTAATTGGAGCATTTAAGCGTTTTAAAGTGATTATTGATAGGTATGAATGTATTGTCATTTTATTTTTTTCAAATATGTTCCTCTGTTTTTTTCTTCTTTTTCTCCATCTCCTCCTCCTTTTTTTCTTAAAGCAGGCCCTTTATTAACATTTCTTATAATGCTGGTTTGGTAGTAAGAAACTCTTTTAGTTTTTTCTTGTCTGGGTAGCTCTTTATTTTCCTCAATTTTAAACGATAGCCTTAATGGGTAAGATAGTCTTGATTGTAGGTCCTTGTTATTCATCATTTTGTATACTTCATAACAGTCCCTTCTGGCCCAAAATGTTTCTTTTGAGAAATCAGCTGACAGTTTTATGGGAGCTCCCTTATAGATAAATAACTGTCTTTCTCTTGTGGTTTTTAAGATTCTCTCTTTGTCTTTAATCTTTCCATTTTAATGATGATGTGTCTTGGTGTGGGCATCTTTTGGTCTATCCTTTTTAGGACTCTCTGCACTTCCAGGACTTATGTGTCTTTTTCTTTCACTACCATAGGGAAAGTTTTGGTCATTATGTCTTTCAATAGGTTCTCAATTCTTTGCTGTCTCTCTTCTCTTTCTGGTACCCCTTAGATGCAGAAATTGTTATACTTCACGATGTCCCAAATGTCCCTTAAATCACTCTCATTTTTTAAAAGTTCTTTTGTCTTTTTGCTGCTGTGATTGGGTAGTTTTTTTATACCTTTCCTTCAAAATCACCAATTTAACCCTCTGCTTTTTGCAACCTATTGTGTATTCCTTCCAGTATATTTTTAATTTCATATACTGTATTCTTCCTTTCTGATTTTTTAATGATTTCTGTCTTTCTCATGCTTTTGAGTATTGTTATAACCATTACTTTAACTTACATATCTCTGATAAATTGCTTGCCTCCATTTCATTCAGCTCTTTCTGCAAATATCTCCTTTAAAAAAAATGGAACCCATTTCTCTGTTGCCCCATTTTGGCTGACTCTCTGTGTTTGTTTTTATGTATAAGGCAGATCTGCAATGACTCCCAGTCTTTGTGGGATGGTCTTATGTAGTGGGTGTCCTGTAGGTTCCAAGTGTGCAGTTTCCTTGATCACCTAAGTTGGGTACTCCAGGAAAGTCCCTTGTGTGGTTTATGTGGACCCTCCTGTTGTAATTGAGTCTTGTTGCTGTTGACTTATTTGTATGTGGGATCAACCCTCAGGCTGGCTGACTGTGAGTGTCAACCCTTACATGTGTGCTGCTGTGCAGTTACTAACACTATAAAGCTGAATTTACCTAAGCAGAGTTTGGTGCCTGCCAAGGCCTCCTTTTATATACCCTGCTTTTGAAGTTTATTGGATCCTGTTCTAATGTTTTCTGAAACTGGCCACAGTTGTGTTAGTTCTGGGCTTCTTGGGAGGGAATCTGGTGCAGGACAATGTAAGATGTTGCCTGTGACTTACCCTCAGCAACCTGTTTCAAGCTACTAGTGATCCAAAATTTATGGTTGCCTCTGTTGGGCCTGGGTGTACATGGGAATTACTAAGTTTCATATAAAGACTGGATTTTACCAGCACTGAACCTGTGGGAAGACCTACAAATGTCCTACTTGCTGGCTGCCTGTTAGACTCAGTCACTGAAAAATCCTCTGGATGTAATTATCACCAGGACGTAAGATCTATATGTTTGGGTTAAAGCTCTGAGGATAAGGCTATTGCTTTCACCTAGTCTTATTCCTCAATGAGGGGAATACTCCACCAAAGAAAGATAGTGTCTTTGGTACAGCAGAATGATTCAGCACAGGGATCCTGGCAGCTGTCTCTTCAGCTCCCTCTCCAGAACAACAAACCCTAGACTCTCCTCATGCAACTCTAGTCTGCTTTGTCCTCCCTCCACTGGAGCCCAGGGTGAATGGTTTGAACAAAATTTTGTGCCTTGGTCCTTTATGAGGGTGCCTGTGTCTCTAGCAGACTCCTGCCTCTTTCTGGTTGACAGAAACCCCACTGCTTTTCACAGCCAGATGTTATGTTGTTGCCACTTTCTGGCTCTGGTGCTCTGGGCTGGGGAGCTTATCTTTAGGTTTAGACCCCATGCTTCTCAAGGGGAACTACACACAGTTAAGTTATTCCTCCAGAGCTTCAGCTGCCACCCAAATGGGAGAGGTCAGTTCTTTCCACATCTCTACCCTTCCTACCAACCTCGTTTTAGCTTCTTCTATAAATTCTTGATTATAAGACTTCTCCCCAGCTAGTCTTCTGTTGGATATTCAAGACAATTATTCTGTAATTTAGTGGTAATTTCAGTTTGGTCCTGGGAGGAAGTGAGCATAGCTTCCACCTACTCCACTGCCATTTTGGATTACCCAAATCTTTTTTCTTAACTCTCTCTTCTTTCTCACCACTCCAAGGCACTGAACAAGGTATCTTTGATTAGAGGGATTTTACTTGAAGGGAGAGAGAAATTTGAGCCAGGGTACTTGCAAGATATAGCAGGTTTAGATAAGATAAACCAGACCAGTCAGGATCTGAGGAATCTGAATTCCATGGATAAACACATATAAGTTGTAATCTATGAAGGAAAGGGAAGAATGTAGTGCCAATCAAAGAAAAATAATTTTAAATTTTAGTATAAATTCAGAGAATGATAGTGCTTTTTAAATCTCAAAGATCGTTCGTCCTATGACACTTCACCTTTCCGATCCATTATAAACAATGTACCTGAGTTATTCTTTCCTTTATTCTGGTAAAAATACTTAATATGAGATTTATCCTCTTAACAAATTGTTAAGTATACAATACAGTATTGTTAATTATAGGCACTGTGTTGTACAGCAGATGTCTAAAATTTGTTCATCTTGTACAACTGAAATTTAATACCCATTGAATAACAACTCCCCATTGCCCCTTGGCTTCAGCACATGGCAACCACCATTCTACTCTCTGATCCTATGAATTTGACTATTTTGGGTACCTCATTTGCACCTTAGGTAAGTGGAATCATACAGAATCTGTCTTGTCTTTCCGTGACTGGTGTATTTTAGTTACCATAATGCCCTCCAGATTTATTCATATTGCTGCATATGTCAGGATTTCCTTTTTTTAAAGGATGAATAATATCCCGTTGTATATATATGCCACATTCTCTTTATTGGTTTATCTTTCAATGATCTCCTAGGCTGTTTCCATGTCTTAGCTATTGTGGAATTTGCTACAACAAACATGAAAGTGCAGATATTTCTTGTAAACACTGGCTTAATTTCCTTTGGATATATACCCAAATGTAGGATTGCTGGATCATATGATAATTCATATGAGGATCCTCTGAACTTTTTTCTATAATGCATGTACCAACATACATTCCCATCGAGATTGCACAAAGTTTCCGTTTTCTTCACACCCCAAACAACCCTTATCTCTAATCTTTTAGAAAATATCCATTTTAAGAGATGTGAGGCATTACCTTGTGGTTTTGTTTTTCATTTCCCTGATGATTAATGATATTGAGAACTTTTTTACATGCCTACTGGCCGTTTGTACATTTTCTTTGGAGAAATGTCTATAGTCAATAATATTGTAATAAATGTATGCTACCAGGTAGATACTTGAATTATTGGGGGAAATCACTTTGCAAATTATAAAATTGTCTAAGAACTATGATGTATACTTGAAACAGTATATATAAAATAATTCTAACTAATACTGTATACCTGAAACTAATATAAAAAATAATTAATAATGTTCTATTGTCAAATGTAATTTAAAAAAAAATAGAGCCCTGGCTGGTATAGTTCAATGGATTGAGTACTGACCTGAGAGAAAAATGGGTCACAGATTCTATTCCTCAGTCAGGGCACATGCCTGGGTTGCGAGCCAGGTCCCCAGTTGGGAGCATGCGAGGGGCAACCATACATTGATGTTTCTCTCTCTCTCTTTCTCTCTCCCTTCTCCTATGTCTAAAAATAAAACAAATACTTTCTTAATTAAACATTAAAAATTGGAGCTTCCAGTCAGGATGGAGGAATAGGTAGATGTGCTTTGATTCCTCACACAACCAAAAGAAGGCCAACAATGGATTAATAAACAAAAAAAAAAACAACCAGAACTGCCAGAAAATCAAACTGTATGGAAGTTTGATAACCAAGGAGTTAAAGAAGAAACATTAGTTCAAGTTGATAGAAGGGGTGGAGATAGGCAGTCAGGGCAGAGAGGATGCACTTACAAGGCAGTGGCTGGCAGACAGGTGGTCCCACATTCATGTGTGAATAAACTGGGAGAAACAACTGGAGAGGGAGACATTCTGCACAACAAGAGGTTCCAGCACAGGGAAATAAAGCCCCAAAACCTCTGGTTGTAAGCATTTGTGGGTGTTGCAGTGGTGGGAGAAACTCTCAGACTCACAGAAGAGTTCATTGGAGGGAGCCATGGGGTCTGAAAATGTACACAAAGCCACCCACCTGGGAATCAGTACCATAGGGCCCAATTTCCTTGTGGGCAGCAGGGGAAGTCATGACAGTGGGCCAAGAGCCGAGCTAGTGGCATTGTTCCTTCTATGACCCCTCCCTCACATACAGCACCACAACACAGCAAACTGGGTTGCCCTGCTTTGGCAAATACCTAAGGCTCCACCCCTTATAACATAACAGGTAACCAAGACAAAGAAATATGGTCCCCCCACAAAAAAAAACACAGATCAAAATTACAGAAAAAGAACTAAGTGAAGAGAAGACAGTCAACCTAGCAGATGCAGAATTCAAAACACTGGTAATCTGTATGCTCACAGAAATGATTGAGTATAGACACAAAATAAAGGAAGATGTGAAGACTACACAAAGTGAAATAAAGAAAAAATATATATGGAGAACCAACCGTGAATGGGAGGAAACCTGGACTGAAATCAGTGATTTGGAGCAGGAGAGAGAAATTAACATTCAACTGGAACAGAATGAACAAATAGGAATTCAAAAAATGAGGAGAGGCTGAGGAACTTCTGGGACAGTTTCAACGTTCCGACATCTGAATCATAGGGGTGCCAGAAGGAGAAGAGGATGAGCAAGGCACTGTAAACTTATTTGAAAAAATAATGAAGGAGAATTTCCCAAATCTGGCAAAGGAAATAGACTTCTAGGAAGTCCAGGAAGCTCAGATAATCCCAAAGAAGTTGGACTCAAGGAGGAACACACCAAGGCACATCATTACCTTACCTAAGATTAAAGATAAGGAGAGAATCTTAAAAACTGCAAGAGAAAAGAAGACAGCTACCTCCAAAGGAGTTCCCATAAGACTATCAGCTGATTTCTCAACAGAAACCTTACAGGCAAGAAGGGGTTGGAAAGAAGTACTCAAACTCATGAAAGGTCAGGACCTATGTCCAAGATTACTCTATCCAGCAAAGCTATCATTTAGAATGGAGGGGCAGATAAAGTGCTTCCCAGGTAAGGTAAAGTTAAAGTACAACATCACCAAGCTCTTATTATATGAAATGTTAAAGGGACTTATCTAAGAAAAAGAAGAAGAGCAAAACTATGAACAGTAAAATGACAACAAACTCACAACTATCAACAACTGAACGTAAAAAACAAAAAGCAAAACAAACTAAGCAAACAACTAGAACAGAAACAGAATAATAGAAATCGAGATCATATGGAGGGTTATCAGTGGGGAAGGGGAGGAAAGAGAATGGGGGAAAAGGTACAGGGAATAAGAAGCATAATTGGTAGGTACAAAATAGACAAGGCAGAGGTTAAGAATAGTATAGGAATGGGAGGAGCCAAAGAACTTATATGTATGACCCATGGACATGAACTAAGAGAGGGGAATACTGGTGGGAGAGAGGGTGTAGAGTGGAAGGGGATAAAGGGGAGAAAAAATGGAACAACTGTAATAACATAATGAATAATATATACTTTAAAAATAAAAATAAAAAATTAATTTCACAAATAGCTTTAAGAAAGACCTTTTCTATTTTTCAATGATATATTTCAGATACTGTACCCTTATCAAATATAAGGTTTGTAAATAGTATTTTCAAAAACTGTAGGTTATGTAATTTTTTTTTCAGTGTTTCCTATTCTGTGTAATGTGATAAATCTTTACATAATGTGTTTTGCACACATCCTGGGAAATACTGAGTACAAACTCTGACATTTTAATGTAATATTTGTAGTCTTTAGCTACCTCACCTCTACTTTGTAAGAATTTAATAAAAAATTAGGATGCAGATAGGCTGTACTTTTAAAATCATAAATGTGATAAATTATGTAATAAATTTCATAGATATATACACCTTCAGAATTTGGTGTTATACATTACTGTATATTATTATAGTATATCTTTCAAAATAGATGGGCATGATACATTTTAACAACAATCTCTGCATAGTCATTAACTATGTGATTTCCCATTAAAAACCCAAGACATAGGATGGACTACAAGAGTGGTTCCTAAAGCTTAGTGTGAAGAGTTGAGGAAAAGGAATTAAGGATGACTTACCAGTGTCAGTGTAAAGGAAAGGTTATTTTTGCGAATTTTACTGTCAAATAAAGAAACAAGCAATAAAGCTATCTGATACCAAAGTAGGAAACTGACCATAATACTTGTCACTCAAGAATAGGGTCTGAGAGAAGAGTTTCTGATACTTTCTTACTATTAGAGGAACATTTCTTATAACATACTCCTAGCCTGTACCCTAAAAGAAGTGTAAAAGCAAAGATTCAGCACTTTTCCCCTTTATATTCACTCCATTACAGCAATTCCTTTCTTGTCCCCTTACTCTACCTCCTCTTTTTAATCTCATAAATAACTTTTATTCCTGCCTCTTTCTTTTACTGTCCACTCTCTTTATTCTCTTACTGCTTGCTATTCAATCTGGCAATAATTTAGACCTTTCTCGTAACCATTATGAATGTATATAGGTGAAGAAGCACAATCGAAGTGAACCACAGAGTCAATGATTTGTTTTTCAAGCAAAAAAAAAAAAAGCACTGTTGTTATTTCCTTATGGATGATGGCTCTATACATGATCTAGAAGTTCTAGAAAAAAGTTAAATAATTTTTTATATTCAGTATAGAACAATCAGATTGTTCAAACTTAGCTTTGATTTGTTTTTTTTCAAAAGACTAAAACTTCCCCTGAGTAACTCTTCTCTTAGCTCTGCCTTTTAACTAAACCCTATGCCCTTTTTATTCTACCCAGGTAGATGAAAGACACTAAGATACTTACATACTTCTGTTCTTCAAGCTTCTGAGAATAACTGACTTTGGGAAGCACCTCAAAAAGAAAAAAAGACAATTTTAAAAATGTATTTATTTTTATTTATGCACTTTTGCCAATGTTCTTGTTTATATAAGGAGAAGTTTTCCAGGGGGTCCTTACTCTGCCATTTCTGTTAACATCACTCTTATCTATTGATTTCTAACTCAATATATTTGTTGTCATAGAACTTTCTCTTTATATTTTCAATCCTAACATTACTGAGAATTAGTTTATGGCTTATCATACGATATATTTAGGTGAACATACCATTGATAGTTGAAAAATTTGACATTTTGTAATCAGTTCTAATGCTTCTTTGATGCCAATTGATCCAGTTTGTTAATACTGTAACTAAAATATCCATATTATTACTAATTTTATCTAATCATATCAATTTATGAAACAATAATGTCAAAATCTTTATGATTTTGGATTTATCTAATTTTTCATTCCATTCTCTACATTTTCCTTCAAGTATTTTGAAGTATTTTTTGATATTAGATATATTCATATTTATAATTTCATGTGTTCTTGATCATTTCTCTATTTCATCATTACGAATTGTCCCTTTTTATTTCTAGCAATGCTATTGCTCTTGAACAGTACTTTGATACTCACTTAGCACTCTAGCTTTCTTATGCTTAGTGTTTGCACACTATAAAGTTTTCCAGCCTTTTATTTCCATCCTGTGTTTTTGTAGTTCAAGTTTGTTTCTGTAAACTCCATATAGTTAGGGTCCACTTTTTTAGTGAATTTAATATTTTTAAAAAAATTATAGTGTTTAGTTCATTAACACAATGTAATTATTCATTGGTTTGTGTTTTAGTATATTACCTGGTATTTGTTTTTATTTAATGCATTTGCTCTTTGTTTCTCATCCTACCTATCCTTTCTTCTTTGCCATTCCTCAAGTGTTTATATAATATTTATTTTACCTCCTATATTTATACTTAATTTTATATTTTTAGTATGTTACCAGTTGTTGGAGAGATTATAATATTTTCTTTTAATTTATTACAAGATACTTTCAAATAATTTTAAACCATTTTATGAAACAATGTGTCTTACACCTATCTAATACATATAAACCAACAAAAAGTGACAGCTAAAATGAGGAGACAAAGAAACAACCCCCAAGTGAGAGAAAAGGAGTCCCCAGAAAAATGAAATTGAGACAAGCAATTTATCAGGCATAGAGTTCAAAGTTAGGGTTATAACGATGTTCAAGAAACTTAGTGAGAACTACAAAGAACTTAGTGGGAACTACATCAGCATGAAAAAGAACATAGAAACTATGAATAAGAACCAGTTTGAAATGAAGAATACAATATCTAAAATGAACATACTACAAGAAATTAAAAGCAGGCTAGATGAAGTAGAGGATTGATCAGTGATTTGGAAGACAACGTAGAAAAAAAAACACCCATTTTGTGCAACAAAAGAATAAAAGACTTAAGCCCTGGCTGGTGTGTCGCAGTGGACTGAGCACCGGCCTGTGAACCAAAGGGCCACCAGTTCGATTCCCAGTCAGGGCGTATGCCTGGGTTGCAGGCCAGGTCCCCAGTAGAAGGTGCACAGGAGGCAACTACATATTGAAATTTCTCTCCCTCTTTTTCTCCCTCCCTTCCCCTCTCTAAAAATAAGTAAAATCTTTTAAAAAGACTTAAAATGAATGATGATCATCTAAGGGAACTTTTGGACAACATGAAACAACAATATCTGAATCATAGGGATACAAAAAGTAGAAGAAAGGGAGGAAGGGATAGAAAACCTGTTTGAAGAAATAATGACAGAAAGCTTCTCTAACCTGGTGAAGAAAAAAGTCACACAAGTTCAGGAAGAACAGAGAGTCCCCATCAAGATGAACCCAAAGAGACCCACACTGAGACACATCATAATTAAAATGGCAAAGTTTAAAGACAAAGAAAGAATCCTAAAGAGAGCAAGAGAGAAATAGTTACCTACAAGGGAGGTCCCATTAGCCTGTCAGTTGATTTCTCAAGAAAAACTCTACAGCCAGAAGTGATTGGCATGATGTATTCCAAGTAATGAAAATCAAGGACCTGCAACCAAAATTACTCTATCCATCAAGGTTATCACTTAAAATTCAAGGTGAAATAAAGAAGTAAAGACTAAAGGAGTTCAGTACCACCAAACCAGCATTGCAAGAGGTGTTAAAAGGGCTGCTTGAAGAAGAGGAAGAAGAAGAGAAGAAGGAGGAGGAGGAGGAAGTGGAGGAGACGGAGGAAAAAGAAGAAGAAGGGGAAGAGGAAGAAGAAGAAGAAATAATAGAGGAATAAAAGTATAGAGGAAAAAATAAATGGATTAAATGCTCCAATCAAAAGACATAGGGTTAAAAGACATAGGGTAGCTGAATGGATAAGAATACAAGACCCAAATATATGCTGTTTACAAAAGACCCAACTCAGAACAAAATATTTACAAAGGTTGAAAGTGAAGGAATGGGAAAAGAATCCTATGCAAATGGAGAGAAAAAAAAAAGCTGGCATAGCAATACTTATATCTGACAAAATAGACTTCAAAACAAATACCATATCAAGAGATGCATGACAATGGTGTGGGGATTCCCTGTTGGAGTATGGGGTCTGGGTGAAGGGGGGCAAAGAGGGATAACTGGTACAACTATAATAGCATAAACAATAAAATATTAAAAAAGAAAAAAAGCTCGTGTGTTACCTGCCGCTAAGTTGGCTCCAAGCCTTGGACACCCTATGACTGAGTGATGTCCACAATGCCCTGTCATCAATAGTGCAGCTCCTGTAGGCTTGTGTCTATAGCTTCCTTTATGGAGCCAATAGAACTCATATTTTGTTTTCCTCTTTTAGTGAGCTAAATATCTTTCTAGACTTTGGAGTACAGAGTTGAGTGAAATGTATACCTTGGCCTATATTACGTAATTTTTCCTGTGATTCACAAATTATTTTCCTTCCCCCCTTATCCTTATGGCATAAGAGATCCAGGTTATATGAAGCCCAGCAAGGAAACAAAGTCTTGTGCTTATGCTGGGGTAACATTTGTAGGAGGTTATTTTAAAGCCAGCCCTCAACCAAGCTAATCCCAATGAATAATCTCCTTTGTCTCCCTCTGCTGCCTTTGATAAGATAAGAAATAATCCCACTTCTCCCTCCCCAGTTTCCTCTAGGGAATAAGACATTCTTCAATGTCTGAATACACTATACTTGAATGAAATGTTTATCTTTACATTGATAATAGAAGACAATAAAATAGAGTAAGCATTGCTAAGAGGTTCTGGTAACACAGAGTGGGGAGGCTGTTAGGGAAGATATCTCCGTATATCTTGTGCCTCAGTTCTCAGAATTAGTATTAATTGCTAACCTGTTGCTAAATTCAGGATACTGAGCCATAATCATCCTGGGACAGCTGATATGTGGACATATATGGACTTTATTTCCTTGTAGTTTTCACTTCCCTTGCTAGCATATTGGAACAAACCAATTTTGGTTAATCTGGCCAGCAATCCTTCATTTGCATGAAATTTGCGGTTTTGCCTTTATGAACCTTGCCTTTTATTCTTTCCAGAGCACAGTTTGGGTTGCTACCTGAATCTGTGTCTCTCACATTGCAATCCTTTGCTCAATTAAATGTTTTTGTCCTTAAAAAAAAAGAAAAAATGTAAGTATCTTACAACAGGATAATTCCATTTAGACCTTTCTCCCCTTTGTGTATTCAAAGTCATGTATTTTACTAATTTTATTTATTTATGCTATATTTATAAACCCTCAGCACATTACTTTTTAAAATTTTAGTTAGCCACCTTTTAAAGAAATGTAAAACACACCTATATAATCCAGAAAAAAAAAAGTGTTTTACAATTATCCACTTTACTCTTTCTGCTATTTTCTATTTCTTCCTGCAGATCTGGATTTCCATCAAATTTAATTTCCATTTAGGCTAAATAGCTTCTTTTAGTATTTCTTTTATTTTATGTCTGGTAAAGATGAATTATCTCAGCTATTGTCTAGCTAAGAATGTATTTACTTTGCTGTCATGTGTGAGGGATGGTTTTGCTGATTATAGAATTCTTGGTTGGCTGCTTTTTCCCCTCAGAACTTTACAGATACATGCATTCATTCAGTTTGTTCTGCACTGGGTCATTTGTATCAAAAAGTCAACCAGCATTCTTATCATTGTATCTCTTTGTACAATGTGCCTTTTTTTCCCTACTCCAATGGCTGTTGAGGTCTTTTTTTTTACCTTAGGTTTTAAATAATTTGTCTATAAAATGCTTTAAGTCTGACTTCTTTGTATTTATTCTAAGTGAGTTTAACTGAGATTTTCCTAGTTCTGTGGTTTGATACCACTTGCCATTAAAAAAATTCAGCTGCATTTTTTGTCAAATATTTCTCCCATCTTATTCTCTCTTTACTTCCTTCTGAGACTAATTACATGTGTTATATCACATAATATTGTCTACAGTTTTCATTTGCTTTCCTTTCATCTTTATTGATATTCCATGATGTTTTACTCTGCTGTGTTCATCTGCTATAAGGCCCATCAAATTTATTCGTCCTTGCTGATCTTGCAGTTTCACTATTAGAATTCTCATTTGTTTTATTTTATGTTTACATTTTCTATCAAATGAAATTCCCCCTATGTTAATATATGTTGTCTACATATTTCCACTAGATCTTTTAATATAATATATATTTTTAGAGGTATTCTTTGTTAATCTCAACACCTTGGCTATTTTTTAATTTGTTTCTCAACTAATTTGGCTTTGCTTCAGTTTTATTTACATTCAGTTTACCATTGGATTTAATTATTTTTTAGAATGGGATTATATTTTTAACCTCAGAATTGCTGGAAATCTGAGCAGCGATATGACTCTGGAGTTCTCTTATTTCTTTACAACTTTGCTAACAGTCTTTTGGGTTGAGAGGGTATTCTCTTCACTTTATAGTCTCCCACCCTTTGCATTCAGTGTTATGGGAAATCTCAATCTTGCTGATCTCCGGCCAGCCTTCAGAGAGTCATAGTATATTCAGTGAAGACCAGAGTGTATCAGAATGGTTTCTCTAAGCTCTCTGACTTTGACCTTCCTTTAACATACTTTCTCAGTGAAGGCCCATGGAAGAGGTAGTGGATGGGTAGAGAATGATGGCACGTCTACTTTGTGCTTGTCGTTCCTTGCAAAACATGCTGATCCATCATGTCTGCCTATATTTTGTCATCAATATTTTTAAAATCTCTCTCTGTCTTCTTCTTACCAGTATATGTCTGAGTCTGTCTGCTTCCTCTTGCCTACTAAGGATGAAAATAGTCATGAGTTTCTTTTCAACTCTGAAGTACATGTCACTTTCTGGAGATTATTTAGTTTTGTTTTATTTGTGTTTTTAGCTCTATGAAGAAATTCAAAAGTTATGACTTCATAGCTTACTTGTATTGTTCACATTGTTAAAGAAAGAATAATAGCTTTTTGCAATTTTTTTTCATTGTAAGTATAAACCAAATAGAATATATTTTAATAAATAATTTATTAAACTATTTAAATTTATAAATACATTAAATTTATTATTTATTGGTCTTCTAACTTGTGAAATTTGTAGTGTCTATAAAAATCACCTATGGTGTAAATGCAGGGATTACACTAAGTAGACCTTCTCTTGAGCCTAGCACTGTACATTGTAAAATATTTCCAAAATTGTGAATAAAGTGCAGTGTGCTATGTGAATTATTTATAATCTTCACATACCTCCAAAGTTGATTAAATGCAATGAGATGTTTGTGTTAAACTTCAAACATTCTGATTTGATTTCAAAGATTTGCCATTATAATGAATTTTGAATGAGATTAGCTCATAATTACTCTCTAGAATTGAGTTACATATGCCAGCTGTGTCCTTTAACAGCATTTTACGATATGAGTGGAAACACTTTTCTCACTAGGAGAAGAATCAGGATGTCAGAGATTGAATTAGATACCCTTTAAAAGAGGAAGAAAAAAAAACATAGGAGATTGCATTTTTTCTCAAAGACTCTTTACAGCTATTAGAAGGGTGTTTATAAAACAAATTTTATTATTTTCTTCATAATTTAACATTTGTAAATGAGTATACACCTGTCTTTCATTTTAGTTCCACTTGATTATTTGCAAAATTCATGAAATCACTAGCTCAGAGACCTTACTGTCCACTGAACATAAAATGCTAATTTCTGCCTCTCTGCTTATCCAGAACTTATATATCCCTTAAGATTCAGTTGACTCTAGTGTATGTGGATTTCTTTACCACTAGTACATTATTTAGTTAGATATGTATCAGTAACACTTTCATGTGGGTATGTTTTTACACTCCAAATAGTTTTTCCTTGAAAAGGGAGATTTTTTTTTTTGATCTGGCAAACCACCCAACTTTGTACACATGTACACACAAACACACACGCATACACACACACACAAAACTTAAGTGCTTACTTTTTCATACATGGCCTGTCCAGAAAACGTCAAACCACTGTTAATATAATAAGAATGACATGACATGCGCGACATTGATGTAACCTGGCAACCAAGGAGAGTGGGCTGGACTGTGTATACGTGAACAATGATGACTTCACTGTGCTAGTCAGTGGGGTTAGTAGATGCCATTGAGCGAGCATGTGTGCTGTCTGGCCATCACATTAAAAACAAATGAGCAAGAAGAGTGATGAATATGCATCAAATTTTGTATTAAGCTTGAACATTTTTCCTGGGAAATTATTTGGATGATTCAGAAGGCTGCACCTATGGGCAACTGGTGACTGGTAGCTTCACCATGACAACATACCCACTTATATGTCACATCTCATGCAGAGTTCTTTTGTGAAACATCAAATCATCCAGTGACCCAGCCGACCTACAGCCCAGATTTGGTGCCCTGTGACTTCTGGCTATTTCCAAAACTAAAATCATCTTTGAAAAGGAAAAGATTTCAGACTGTTGATGGGATTCAGGAAAATATGATGGGACAGCTGATGGTGACTGGGAAAACTGTGAGGCCCCAAGGTGCCGACTTTGGAGGGGACTGAGGCATCATTGTCCTACATACAATGTTTCTTGTATCTTGTATCTTCTGCTATAAATGTCTCTATCTTTCCTAGTACATGGTTGGATACTTTCTGGACAGACCTCATAAGTCGTAGTCACATATTTAAGTTATAAGAATTTATGACAATCTATGAACTTACAATGCATTTATTATAGTTATAATAATGTGAAATTCTCTAAATATGTTATTCACATTAACTAGACATATCCTTAATAGCAAAACATCAAGCTTATATTAGAAATTTCATCTGTTTTTAAAATAAATTTTTCTAAGCTACAACTGTTATAGTTTAAATAACATCAGATAGATTGTCAGTATAAATACTTAAAATTGGTTTGTCTTTTATTAACTTGAATATTGAAATGGGCTTTCTTGTTGAATATTTTAGGTGTTAATCAAATAGATGTAGATGAATAAAATGATAAGATGTGATAATTTTATTCTAATATTTTCAGAATTAATATTTGTTTTTTAAGTCTTTATACATTTTTCTTTCTTATTTTGACATTATGATTTCGTATGGCTTGTGTTTTGTTTGGTTGCCCTAGAAACAGAATATACTCAAATATTGTGTTTTTTCCCTTTGATAGAAAAAGGACAGAAAGCAGATTTTATTAATGTGTGAGGACTAGATATTAGGTTTATATATTACTTTAACATAGTCACTCCTAGACATTGGTTGTACTTCCATAAATGAAAAGTACTTATTGTGGCTGCTGTTAATAATGGGACTCTGTTTGCTTCAAGTAGAGAAAACCTAATAGGTAGTTGCTTAATAACTCAGATCATGAAAATGAAGAGACCTTTTGTTTCCCTGAAAAGGGCTAAATGCTTTTACAGAGATTAGTTTCAAGAGCAAAAAAATGGATGATTTTTATTAAACTGACCGATATAGCAGAGGGTATTTGAATTCATTCCGGTACTCAGTTGGTAGTGGTTTCTTTCCTGAAATGGTCAATTGTTGAATTAAATTTATCTAGCTATACATAAGCTCAGTCTCAAGATTTATTTGGCTCCTGGTACCAATTTGTCTTCTTCAAGACTACTTTAGCTCAATACAGGCAGGGTGAGTTTACTGTTTTTGGAGGCTTTCTGGGATTTTGGTAGGTTAGGGGTTCAGTGGGAATTAGCTTTATCTTTTGTAAAGAGATAATTTGACAAGGATGACCACCTCTATCTCAAAGTCAATTATAATTAATTAGAAAGAACACCAACCTTAGCTAATTTCTCCTTTTTTATGATAGGAGAAGCTATTTGAAATAATAGAATACTGAGATAATCCTTTTCAAAACTTCTATTGATATAAAGTACAATAGAGCAATTAAATTAGTTTTGTCTCAGATTCTTTATTTTGGTACCACATTGGTCTTCTTTTCATTTAGTCTTTTAAAAATACAGAAAAATCTAGTGATTTTTCTATAATTAAAAACGTGTTAGAATTACATTACAGTAGTACTCCTAGTTATGATTATCACAATACATTTTTCAGTTTATAATTATATTAGTGGTAACTTGGCTGAATTTTAGAAATTATCAATATTGGAAACTATGGTCTTGAGTGTACATATGCTCTCTTACAGGACCTGAATGGCTTTAAAATTAAGTAACTTCCTAGACTTTATTGGTTTCTAGAGTTGAAACTTTAATTTGCTAGTTCTTGAAATGTCTAGAAGCAGTGGTTTTATGTGTAGAGGTTCCAACCTTCCTAAAATGGTTGCCCAAGGAAAGAGAAGCAACTGAAATGATTGTACAAAACTCTGCTGAAAAATAAGGAATTACCTATGGCTTTTGAAAATGATGAAGACAGAGCAGCAAATGTAATGTCCATATGAAATGTATTTAGCAGGTGAATGAACACAAATACTGTATTTTATGAAGATAATAATGGGATTGAGCCCACACAAAAGTAAAACATAGACCACTTCCTAATTCTTGGTTGGTTTTGGCCCTGACAACCTAAACGGGTTCTGTGAAGACAGTGTTGCACTGGTGCTATCATAAGAACAGGTAATGTAAAGGCCAAAGAGGATGGAACTACCCCGAGGAAGAAGGGTCCAATGGATCTGAGTGCGCACACTAACCGTGGGTGTATATAGTTTAAGCAAGTATGAAAAATCCTTTGTTAGACTGCCATTTCTCTTTAAATCTTGGGAAAATCTCACATTTAAACTGGAATATAATGACAACATTGTTTCATTTTTCTTTGGTAGGGTGAGAAGAAGTCAGCTAAAGGAGTCTGTGTAGAACTATTCTCATTTAAAATAATAATAGAAAAGCAAAGTTTAACTCTAAATTGTCAAATGAAATTTATAAAGGCAAAATAAATAAAAGTACATTCTTTTTCAGTAGCTTAAAAAAATCACCAAGAACCCTTTAACAAAGGCTCTCTAGTCAAATTGAGATAATTAAGAGATTTTGCCAACAAAATACAAAGCACACATCCTATTTTGTAGCCAAGAAAAAACCTTGAAAAACCTGGTTTATAGGCTAAGGGCCTCAGGAGACATTCCCACAGAGATCTATAGGCAGAAATATTTTTTATCCCTTGAATTAGGGATTGGTAACCTTTTCCTGTAAAAGTCCAGATAGTAAATATTTTAGACTTTATAGGACGCATGCTCCTTATCCCAATTATTCAACTCTCCTGTGGTGTCATGAAAGCAGCCATAGATAATACATAAAAAAATGGATGTAGCTGTGTTCCAATAAAACTTTATTTACTGAAACAGGCTGTGGTGAGATTTAGCCCTGGCTGTAGCTAGGTGACTTTTCCCTTAAACCAAAGGGCTGGGGATAATTTGCTGTAAACAGACAAAAAATGCATTCATATATAGCCCACTTATGCCTTTTTAGCTGAGCAAACAAGCCTTTCCTTAGATCTTCCTTCTTCCTTCACCCACTTGTCTTGCTTCATAGCCTAAAGGCAATTTTAGAAAGCTGCATGTAGAATGCTGAAATGTAGTGGGGATTCTTCATCTTTCTTTAAAAAAGAGATTTTATTTATTTACTTTTAGAGAGAGTGGTAGGGAGGGAGACAGAGAAACATCAATGTGTGGTTACCTCTTGGGCACCCCTTACTGGGGACCTGGCTCACAAGCCAGGCATGTACCCTGACTGGGAATCAAACTGGCAACTCTTTGATCTGCAGGCCTGTGCTCAATACACTGAGCCACACCAGGCAGGGGGTTCTGCAACTCTTAAAAAAGGGTGCCATTTTTGAGTTGTTCCAGGAGGTGCCAAATTACATGAGGAATAAAATCCAGAACAGTTGTTTTTGTTAGAAAAACAAAGTCATTTCTTTACAAGTGACTCAGAATAGCATTTCACTCAACATCAATTGAGTTTCAGGGGCCGGCCTGAACTTCTACAAAAACTTTAGATTCAGAGAAGCTTCTGAATGCCTTTATTTCAATAAGATCTATCCTAATTTACTTGTTCTAGGCTCAGCTGACCTTGAAATGTGATGCAGTGAAAAGAGCTAGGACTCAGATTTCAGCTTTAAAATGTAGTAGTTGTGTGACTTGGTGACTTATTCTTTAAACAATCTAAATCCTAGTTTCCCCACCTATAATCCAGGAAAATGATTATACTCATTTCTAGGATTCTCATGAAGATTAAATAATAAGAAACATGTGAAACACATAGAGCACAGTGTGTATGTCTGTATGCTTGTGTGTATGTGTAAAGCTCAGAGATCTGTTTATTACATTCCATTCTTTTATCTTATTATTTTTTAAATTTAAATATTTTATTGTTTATGCTATTATAGTTGTCCAAATTTTTACCCTTTGCATCCCTCCACCCAGCCCACCACCTATCCCACAGTCACTCCCCACGCCGTTGTCCATGTCCATGGTTCCTTCATATATGTGCCTTGACTAACCCTTTCACATTATTTCAAACAGTCCCCACCTCACTCCTCCATTACGACAGCTGTCAGTCTGTTCCATGTTTGTCTCTGATTCTCTTTTGCTAATTAGCTTATTTTGTTCATTAGGTTACAATTATAAGTGAGATCATACAGTATTTGTCTTTCACTGACTGGCTTATTTCACTTAGCATAATAGTTTCCAGTTCCATCCATGAAGTCGCAAAAGGTAAGAATTCCTTCTTTTTTACTGCCCACATAGTAGCCCATTGTATAAATGTATTACAGTTTTTGTTTGTTTGTTTGTTTATCCATTCATCTACTGAATGTGACTTAGGCTGTTTCCAAATCTGGTTCTTGTACGTAGCAATGCTATGAATGTAAGGGTGTATAAATTCTTTTGAACTGGTGTTTTGGGATTCTTAGAATATATTCCCAGCAATGGAATCACTGGGTCAAAAACCAGTTGCACTTTTAGTTTTCTGAGGAAATTCCATACTGTTTTCCACAGTGACTCTACCAGTCTGCATTTCTACCAACAGTGCGTGAGGGCTCCCTTTTCTCCACAACCTTGCCAGCACTTGTTGTTTGTTGATTTATTGATTATAGCCATTCTGACAGGTATGAGTTGATATCTCATTGTGGTTTTAATTTGCATCTCTGACACTGAGCATTTTTTCATATGTCTATGGTCCGTCTGTATGTCCTCCTTGGAGAAGTGCCTATTCAGGTTCTTTAATCATTTGATTAGATTGTTTGTCTTCCTGATGTTGAGTCTTATAAGTTCTTAATATATTTTGGAGATTAAAGTCTTGTCCAAAGTATTGTTGGAAAATATGTTCTCCCATACAGTGGGTTCCCTTTTCATTTTCATGATTGTTTCTTTAGCCATGCAGAAGCTTTTTAATTTGACATACTCCCATTTGTTTGATTTTTCCTATGTCTCCTTTGCCTCCAACAGGGGTGTCCAACATTTTGACATCTCTGGGACACCCTGGAAGAAGAGTTGTCTTAGGCCACACATTAAGTACACAAACACTAACAAAAACTGATGAGCAAAAAATGGTTTTAAGTAAATTTACAATTTTTTGTTGGGCCTCATTCATAACCAGCCTGAGATGCATGCAGCCCATGGACCATGGGTTGGACACCTCTGCTAGGAAATATAACAGCAAAATATTGCTATGCAAGATATATGAAATTTTACTATCTATGTTTTCCTCTAGGATTTTTATGGCATTGACTTATTTTTAAGTCTTATACATTTTGAGTTTTTTGTGGTATATGATGTTAAGATGGTGG
The DNA here is from genome assembly GCA_004026545.1 of Mormoops blainvillei. NCBI lineage: Eukaryota > Metazoa > Chordata > Mammalia > Chiroptera > Mormoopidae > Mormoops > Mormoops blainvillei. The sequence continues at coordinate 4,636 of PVJD01014152.1, read as the reverse complement.
TCTAGTTTTGTTTTGTTTTTTTCCCATGTACTAGTCTAGGTCTCCCAACACCATTTATTGAAGAGGCTGTCTTTACTTCATTGTATGTTCTTACCTCCTTTGTCAAATATTAATTGACCATAAAGATGTTTGCTTATTTCTGGGTTCTCTATTTTGTTCCATTGATCTACGTGCCTTTTCTTATGCCAGTATCAGACTATTTTGATTACAATTGCCTTATAGTATAGTTTGATATCAGGAATTGTGACCCCTTCAACTTTGTTCTTTCTCAAGATTGCTGAGATCATTTGGGATCTTTTTAGATCCATATAAATTTTTGGAATATTTTTTCTACATCTCTGAAATATGCCATTGTTATTTTAATAGGAATTGTGTTAAACCTATAAATTGCTTTGGTCAGTATGGACATTTTAATAATGTTAATTCTTCCAATCAATGAACAAGTTATATGCTTCCATTTACTTGTATCTTCTTCAGTTTCTTTCTTCAGTGTTCTGTAGTTTTCTGAGTACAGGTGTTTTACCTTCTTGGTTAAATTTATTCACAGGTACTCTATTTTTGTTGTTGTTGTTATTATAATAGTAAATGGGATATTTTTCTTAGTTCCTCTTTCCAAGAAGTTCATTATTGGTATATAAAAATAACACTGATTTCTGAATATTGACTTTGTATATTGCTATTTTGTCAAATTCACTTATTAGGTCAAGTAGTTCTTTTGTTGGAACCTATAGGGTTCTCTTTGTACCATATCATGTTGTCTGCAAATAATGAGAGTTTTACTTCCTCCTTTCTAATTTGCATGACTTTTATTTCTTCTATTTGTCTGATCACTGTGGGTAGAACTTCCAGTACTTTGCTGAATAAGAGTGATGAAGGTAGACAACCCTATTTTGTTCCTGATCTTAAAAAAACGCTTTTACTTTTCGCCCATTGAATATGACGCTGGCAGTAGGATTTTTTTTATATGGCCTTTATTACGTAGAGGTATGCTGCCTCTGTTCCCACTTTGCTGAGTGTTTTTTTTTTTAATCATAAATAGGTGCTGGATTTTATCAAATGTTTTTTTAGCATCTATTGATATGTTCAAGTGATTTTTATCTTTCATTTTGTTTATGTGAGCTATCACATTTATTGATTTGTGAATATTGTACCAATCTTGCATCCATGGGGTAAGCCCCACTTTGTCATACTCTATGATCTTTTAAATGTATTGGTGGACCTTGTTTGCTAATACTTTGTGAGGATTTTAGCATCTATGTTCATCAGGAACACTGGCCTATAATTTTGTTTTGTTGTTGTTGTTGTTGTTGTTGTTGTTGTGCCTCTACCTGGTTTTGGAATTAGGATAATACTTGCCTCATAAAAACAGTTTGAAATTTTACTCTCCTCTGGAAATATTTCAAAAAGTTTGAGGATATATGTTAAATCTTCTTTGAATAATTGGTAAAATTTGCCTGTGAAGCCACCTGGTCCAGCGCTTTTGTGTGTTTGGAGTTTTTTGATTAGTGCTTCAATTTTGCTAGTTGTTATTGGTCTATTCAGCTTTTCTGCTTCTTCCTGATTCAGTTTGGAGGATTGCATGTTCTTAGAAATTTATCAGTTTCCCAGGTTGTCCATTTTGGGGCATATAGTTGTTCATTGTTTTGCTTTGTTTTTGTTTTTAACAATACTTTGTATTCTGTGGTATCTGTTGTTACTTCTTCCCTTTAATTTCTGATTTTATTTATTTGGGTCCTTTCTATTCTTTTTCTTCATGAATGTTTTTAAAGGTTTTTCCACATTGTTTATCTTTTTAAAGAACCAGGTCCTGGATTCATTAATCCTTTGAATTGTTCTTTAGTCTCTACATCATTTAATTTGGCTCTGATCTTGATCGTTTCCTTCCTTCCTTTCCAAGCTTTGTTTATGTTGTTTTTCTTGTTCTATTAGGTATAGGGTTAAGTTGTTTATTTGAGATTTTTCCTTCTTCTTCAGGTTGGCCTATAATGCTATGAACTTCTCTCTCTTGACTGATTTTCCTGTGTCCCATAGGTTTTGGGTTGTTGTGTGTTCATTTTCATTTGTTTCCGGGTACATTTTTATTTCTTCCTTATCTCATTGATAACCTGCTCATTATTTAATAACATGCTGTTTAGACACCATGTATTTGAATGTTTTTGAGTATTTTTTATTGAGGTCGAATTCTAGTTTCATGCCACAGTGATGTGAAAACATGCTTGATATGATTTCAATTTTCTTGAATTTGGTAAGACTTATTTTGTGTCCTATCATGTGGTCTTTCTTTGAGAATGACCCATGAGTACTTGACAAGAATGTGTATTCTGCTGCTTTGGAATGAAATGTTCTGTAAATATCAATTAAATGTATTCAGTCCAGTGTGTTATTTAAGGTCACTGTTTCCTTGTTGATTTTTTTTTCTGGGTGATCTATCCATTTGTGACATTGGGATGTTAAAATCTTATACTACGAGTGTATTGCTATCAATATCTTCCTTAAAATCCATGAAGATTTTCTTTATATATTTAGGTGTTTCTGTATTGGGCACATGTATATTTACAAGGATTATATCTTCTTGTTGGCTTATCCTTTACTATTATGTAGTGACCTTTCTTGTCTCTTATTATGACCTTTCTTTTGAAGTCTATTTGATCAGATATAAATATTGCTATACCAGCTTTTTTCATCTCCATTTGCATGGAGTATTTTTTTCTATCCTTTCAATTTTAGCCTATGTAAATCTTTTGTTCTGAGGTGGGTCTCTTGCATACAGCATAAATGTAGGTCACACTTTCTTATAAATTTAGCTACCCTATGTCTTTTGGTTGGAGCATTTAATCCATTTACATTTATGGTTATTATTGATAGGTACTTATTCATTGTCATTTTTTCCTTTGAATCTGTGTTTCTCTCTCTTTATATTCCTTCTTCTTAAAGCAGTCACTTTAACATTTCTTGCAATGATGATTTAGTGGGAATGAACTCCTTTAGCTTTTAGTTCTTTATTTCACCTTCAATTTTAAGTGATAGCCTTGATGGATAGAGTTGTCTTGGTTGGTGGTCCTTGCTTTACATTACTTGGACTATTTCATGCCAATCCCTCCTGGCTTGTAGTGTTTTTGTTGAGAAACCAGGTGACAGCCTTATCAGAGCTCCCTTGTAGGTAATTAACTGTTTCTCTGTTGCTGCCTTTAAAATTTTCTCTTTGTCTTTAAACTTTGCCATTTTAATTGTGATTTGTCTCTGTGTGGGTCTCTCTGGGTTCATCTTGATTGGGACACTCTGTTTTCTGAATTTGTGTGAATTTTCCTTCACCAAGTTAGGGAAGTTTTCTGTCATTATTTCTTCAAACAGGTTTTCTGTCCCATGCTCCCTTTCTTCTCCGTCTGAAATTCCTATGATATGCAAATATCATTATGTTTCATGTTGTCCCAAAACTCCCTTAAACCATCCTCATTCTTTTTAAGTCTTTTTGTGTTTTTTTGTTTTGTTCTAAGTGGGTGTTTTTTTTCTACCTTGTCTTCCAAATCACTGATTCGATCCTCTGCTTCATCTAGCCTGCTTTTAATTCCTTCTCATGTATTCTTCATATCATATATGTATTCTTCATTTTCAACTGGCTCTTAGTCATAGTCTGTGTCCTTTTTTATGCTGATATACTTCTAATTTCCCTGAGCATCTTTATAACCATTACCTTGAACTCTATGTCTGATAAATAGTTCGTCTCTATTTCACTTAGCTCTTTTTTCAGGGAATCCCTTTCATTTGGTGGTCGTTCCTTTGTATCCACATTTTGTTGTCTCTTTTTGTTTGTTTCTATGTAGTAGGTGGATCTTCTTTGACTGCCTCTCTTGTGGAGTGGCCTTATGTGTGGTAGCAGTCATATGGGACCCAGTGGTGCAGTCTCCTTGATGTCCTGAGCTGGATGCTCTAGGAATGTCCTTTGTGTGGGATATGTGTGCTCTCCTGATAGTTGTTGGCCTACTTGTTGGTGAGATCTCCACTCCAACTGCCTGAGAGGCTCAGCCCTCACAACTTCTTGGATGTCGTTGTAGTGAACAAAGTGAAACAATACAGAAAGACAAAATCCAGACAAGCAAACCCCCTCCCAACAACAGGAAAATCAATGTCAAAAGAGCAAAGTATGATAGGAGTGGAAAGAGAAATAGAATCATAGAGAAAGGGGGGAAGAGAGAAAGAATAATAGAAAACCAAAGGAAAGAAAAATGATTTTGAGAGGAGAAAAGAAAAAGAAGCAATACAAGTAATGAATCGAAACAGGAAAATGATAAAAGGGGCAAAGAAAGAGAAAGCATTACAAAAATAAGAACAGGAAAGAGGACTGGAAAAATGGACTTAGTAAAGGTAAGAGTAAGATAAGAGATATAAAAGAAGAGATAGAGTAACAAAAATAGAAGAAAAATTAAAAATAATAAAAGGTCTGTGAAAAAGAGAAATATTAAAATAATGAAAAAGAACAAAGTAGTATTCATCTCAGCAGAGTTTAGTGCTTGCTGGCTGAGTTTTACATTTGGATATGGCTCTATTGCTGTCTGAGGCTGGTGTAAGCCAATGTGAGGTGCTGTCCACATCTAGCCCTCGGCAGCCTGTACGAAGCTAAAAGTGACCCACAGTGTAT
>PVJD01014151.1:0-30436 GCA_004026545.1 Mormoops blainvillei | reverse complement strand
GAAGGAAGGAAGGAAGGAAGGAAGGAAGGAAGGAAGGAAGGAAGGAAGGACGAACGGAAGAAAGAAAGAAAGATTTCTTGAGCCTCTTTACAAACCTACTGACTATGAATTTTTGGAGATTGGGAAAAGATACTAATATTTGTAAAAACTCCCCAGATGATGGAACTAGAACCAGCAGAGATCTATCAATTATATCAGTTCCCAAATTGAATTAACTCAAACAGTGCCAGTCAAGTTTAAGACTTCATTTTGTTTTTAAAAACTGTTTATAGGTGTACATAAAATAGTTCCTACCATGGAAATTGAACATCTTGAAAAGATCACTAAAAAATATTAATGCTGTTGAGGGCAGGGACAAAGGGAGAAGCCCCTTCAAGTTGCTCTATAATATTCCCTTTTCCCATCACTAAACCAATACCAATGGGTGGAGCCCAGATCCGCGACAGGAGTATCTGCATACACTTCTGGTTTAGGAAGCGTTCCAAGTCTTCTTTTGGGTTTGCAGGTGTCCAAAGAGCCCCTGATACCCAACGACTGTCCTGGGCCCCTCCTGGGCCAAACAGTTCTAGAAAACTAGAAGAGCAATTAAACAGCAAAATAGTAAAAGAAGCTGACAGAATAGGTCTTATAACCCAGCACTGCCACTTAATTTCTGGGTGATCTTGAGAAAAAACAGGAACAATGACCATAATTTGTCATGGAGATTCATTGAGATAATATATGAAAAACAGCACAAAAAAGGTCCAAAGTAGGAATTCAGTAATTAGAAAATGACATTACCACTACTGCCGACTTTTTCATGTGTCTCCTATTCATTAAAATTTTACTTTACTACAGAGTTTGGTATGCATTGATTTTTGTTCTCTACTTCTAATTTACAACCTTTAAGGATGTTTAATATTATGTTTCTCTTTTGTTCTTCAAAGCTTATATGATGGTATTAAACAACTAGTAGATATTTTACTTATCAACTCAACAGGTAACAATTCTGGACTTGTCACGTGCAAGGCCCTGTCCTCGCCACAGGGAGTACGTGATATCTACCCAAGAATAAAATCCATGCTCATAAGAGCTAGAAGGATTTCTTGAATTATTCATTGGAATAAGCAGAAATACAAATACTATAGCATTACATACAGGCATGGAAATTATCTTTCCACAGATTTACAGTAACTTGTTCCCCTACTCCACTCCTGCCAGAAAACATCAGAAAACAAGTCCCCTTACTTAATTATTAAAAGTACCAATTTCAACAGCACAGACCACAGTCTCATATTTCTCACCTCAACCAATGGGGTCTGTCTGAAAACGGAAAGTATCTATACAGACCTAGTAGCTTATGAAAGAGCCGGTCAGAATTTTTACCTAATTTAAAGTATTATATTGCAAAATTGTTGATTCAAGAACAAAAGAAATTCACAAAAACAAAAACATAATTATACATGAGGCTGCAAAATATTTCCATATATTCACAGATTGAGCTTTCTCTCCAATTCCAAAATCTTCTTTTCTCTTGTAAAATTCCTTCCAGTTAGAAAAAAGTGTAAGTGAGCTTAAAAAAAAAAAAGTCTTGAGGAAATTAACTGTACTGTAAGTAGCTAAGAAAGAGATTATACGGCATTAAACTAAGGAATCTGTCAATAAAGAAAAAGGACAGTTTTCTCCATTTGTTCAGCACTATACTTTGTCTCCCTCCCACCCTACCTCATCTCCCCCATACCCGATTCCACACTGCAAACGGACTTAAGATTTCCACTCCTCTAAGAATGACCAGTGCAAGATGTTTTAGATGAACAAGCACATATTTCTGTACAAGATGAGTATCTAGTTTGCTATTCCTGGCAAAGGACAGAGAATGTCCAAGGTTGTCGGTACAACTTTTATCTCCTGTGATTTAACTGGTCCTTTAGCAGGCACAGAATACCACTTCAAAAGAAGGAAGGAACTTTTTTTGGTCCAGGATTAAACAAAAAAAGTCAGGAAAGATTTTCCGGGGCAGCAGCAATACTGACCTTCAGCCAAGAGTTAAGTTGGTAAAAAATTTTGAGAGAAGGCAATTAGAAAATTTTTTTTAATTATTACTTTTGCATTAAATAAAGCCAAATAGGATAAGTGTAGGCAAAGTAAAGAAAACTGTTTCAACAAAGGTAATACGGTATAGAAAAAAACCTGATTCATCTGAAACATGGTGTTAGATGAGAGCTCTGGACCACCAGACAGGGAAACCAGTGGGTCCTAGAGTAAATTAAGCCTGAAACACGGCTATAAACAAGAACGACAAAACTGAAGCGGTCCTTGCTTTGGGCACGTCATGAGAAGACAGGGTTCTTTGGAAAAAACAGTAATGCTGGAAAAAAGAGAAGGTAGCAAGAAAAGAGGAAGGTCAAATCTGAGATAAAATGACTTTATTAAGGGCACGTCATGAGAAGACAGGGTTCTTTGGAAAAAACAGTAATGCTGGAAAAAAGAGAAGGTAGCAAGAAAAGAGGAAGGCCAAATCTGAGATAAAATGACTTTATTAAAGAAGTCACAGACCGGAGCCCTGGCTAGAGTGGTTCAATGGATTGAGCGCCAGCCTGTAAACCAAAAGGTCACTGGTTAGATTCCGGGTCAGGATGCATACGTAGCTCGTGGGCCAGGTCCCCAGCTGAGGACATACATGCAAGAGACAACCAATCACACACTGATGTTTCTCTCCCTCTCCCCCCCGCTTCTCTCTTAAAATAGAGAAATAAAATCTTAAAAAAAAAGAAAGAAAAAGAAAAGAAAAGTAAAGAAAGAAAAGAAATCATAGACATGAGCCTACAGGTGCTGAGCAGGGCTGCTGAGGACGAAACACTGTGGACATTACTTGAACCAACTCAATGGCACGTAATACAGTATAGAACTAAAACATAAGGAACAGTGACTTGGAGACAAGAAGTTTAACTTTAGTTATCTGACAACAATACTGAAATGGGTTGGGCAAAGTATGCACAGTGAACTCAATATGATGGCTTTCAAAGCAAGTGGCTCAAAGAACGGGCAATATTTCTAGATCATCAATTATTAGCTGTCTCACAGAGAAAGAGTAATGATAATTTAAACAGTCCAAGTGATATCATTTCAATAAACATTTCCTGAATACATTTGTCACATACAAAATTTTTAAGTGTTCTAGGATAAAGAGATATATAAATCCAAGTCCAAAATGAGTTTTAACTAACTCAGACCATAATTTATTTTCAAAAATTTGTGCAGTCAATGTAGAAGAATTAGATTCAACCACAGGAACTTACTGTGTTTTAATGCTCAAAAATAATTGAAAATTGGTAATTTCATATAGTTCAGCCTGATATATAATACCTGACATTGAAAACTAATGAAACTAAAGAAATAACTGTGATACAGAAGTCTAGGCAAAATGTCTCTAAGAGTACAGAAATTAAAATGCAAAAAAGAATTCATTTGCTTTGACTTTGGAAAGCAGGACAGCTTCTTGGAGCAGATGGCATATGAACTAGGAATGAGGTTTTGAGAGTTGGAATAGTTAGAAGAGGGAGTATAGTGGAGAGGAAGTGGCAGATGGGAATTTTAGGGGAAAAGCAAGAACATAAGCACAGGATCATAAAGTCTAACAGAATAATTCAAATGACAAAATCATCTATTTTCATGTCATAGAACAAGTATGTGAAGTTCATTATTAAAAATTAAACTCAATTCACTTGGTGAATTTGATGTTATGTCTCATAAGCCAATAAAAATCTAGGGTAATAAATACAAAGGTTTTCTGATAAACAATAAAAGGAAAATGAAATGAGAGTCAAGTCAACCGTTCCCTATAAAAGAGCTACAAACATTCTCAAGTTCACAGAAATCTCAAAATAAAATAATACACTAAAAGCTCCTCACTGCGCTACAGATGCATCAAAATCATGCACTAGATGATGTTGTGCTGTTCTGTTCAGGGACGACCGTCCTTACGGATGCCTTTGCCTCTGCCTCTACCCAAAATATCAACGTTTTAGAAAGGCCTCCTTGGATTTAAAGGTCAAGTGCTTCTCATCACTCCACTTACAAATCACTACATGTAACCATTATAAATTTACCATGGTACTGGCAAAATTTAATGATCACTAGAACTTACTGATTGTTTTGTAGGAATGCTGGCTTCTGCGTGCTTATGAGGATAGTAACAAATTCTAATCTACTGCTCCATTACACATATCATTCTTAGCCACAATAACAGTGTTCCGTTTAAGCTTTAGGACAGTATTTAAATAGATGGTTTAGGAAACAATAAAGCCTAAAAGAATACTGTACGTGTATTCCAAATTTAGAGTGAGTAGGAAACCTCAGGGGAATTTTATCACTCCATCAAACAATCAAGTACTCTGAGCCAGCAACACAAAGGGTCCAAGAAAACAGGAGATGGGAATTTTTTTTCCCCTTATTGGAGAGTCAGCGAGCTAATAAATACATTAATCAAAGGACACATAAAAAGACTTTTAATTATTGTTTGGCAGGAAGCTTACTTTTAAGAAAAATATTAAATGTTGTGCTAGTTATAATGCATAAACACTGGACCCAAGGGAGACACATCGCTAGTTAAAGCAACAAGATAAGGGGAAAATGAAGTTAGGGGACCAAGCGAAGGAGGAATCAGAAAAGCACAAGGCAGCTCAGAAAAAAAGAAATACAAAGAGAAAAGTACCACAAGCAAACCTGTATGAATACAGAAAAGCTCTGTAATTGTTCAATCTCTCCTAACATTTTTAATAAAGACTTAACAAATGTCGTGTTTCCATTTATATATGCGAAAATGGGGATAGCTCATCATTTGCCCCAAGAGACATAGGAAACTATGTTAGGGACTGAATGTAAAACCTACAGTCCAGAGGTTCTTTCCCAACTAAAGCCCATGACAATGTTAGAGCCTCATGCAAGAAGGATATAACTAGTATTTTTGGAATGAGATATTCCTGTTAAAAGTTAGAAAGTATCAAAATGTTATAAAGTAACAGTTGTTTATATGCTGGAGCATGATACAAAACTTATTGACTTAAGTTCTAGGAGTTGACTTACACTTGATCTTAGCCAAAGGGCCCAAGAAGCAATCTAGGCGTTGGCCTTAACTGTGAAATGTAACCACAAATTTCAACAATCATATCTACATTAGGTTTTCTAGGTTTAGAGAATCAAATGGTGATCGTTGACAAGAACCTTCTACAATTGTATGTCAATATTGTTTTCTCTGGTCTATCAGTTGGGTTTGATTCAGGTTCTTAATTTAAAGACAGTAGGAGATGAATGATAACCTGAATTCAATGTGAAGTCAAACTTGGTAGTAAGGAAGCCCACCTGCGTATATGACTGTGTCTGTCTACATGTTTTCTATATACTGTTTCCCTTTCCCATGTTACTATTTGTAGGGACTGTAACACCTGAATCCTGAGAGTCTCCAAAGCATTCACCCAGCTGGCTTCCCAGATGCTAAGATCATACAGAACCCTCTCCCTGATTTTAAGGTGGAATGAGAAGGCAGTGGTTGAGAGTCTCAATGAAGGGCTGGTCCTTCTAAAGACCTGAAGCCCGAGGTGTGGCAGGAACACTGGAGCCAAGAACAGGGAAACTGGCTACTTTAGCCAGCACTGTCTTGTTGCCAGCATTCTCATATTACCAACACACCTGACTACATCTGTACGATGAACTAACATGGATAAAGCTTTCACCAAAAATTGACATTGGTACAGAGGAGTCAGGAAACTCTTCCTCTCAAGAGCCAGAGAAACATACTTTCAGTTTTGCAGGCCAAAGAGTCCAAAGCAACCATGGGCAACGCTCACCCAAATGGGTGACTGTGTGCCAATAAAACTTTATTTATAAAAGCAGGCTGTGGGCCATAGTTTGGCAGTGTCTAGCACTGATTTCACAACTCTCGGAAGTGATTTTTCTGGTAACACTCATGCATTGCTCTTTTTAGGGAATTGTGAGTCCTATCAGCTATCATATCATTTGGATGCAATGACAAGTGTCACTGAAACTGCCCCTGCTGCCAATGGCATTCCTTGAGTACTTGCTATGCACCAGACACTGCACCAATATAATCCACACACCTCTTTGAGGCCGCGACTGTGGTCATCATCCTTCTTTCCAGATACAAATATCAAAGCAGCCTTAAATGGTTATGACTCTAATTCTTAGCTGCTCTTTACCAACCTTCGAGTTCACCAGTCAATGGGGAGGTTGGAAAATTGCCAATCCCTTGGCTCCACCTTCAAAAGTTCTGATGTAGTCATCTAGGGTTACCCCAGGACTCTACATTTTAACACATATTTCCAATAAATCTGGTACAAATTGTCAGTGGAACAAACACTGAGAAATATTGCAATATCATTCTTTTTCCCAGCAAAAAGCCAAGTATCTATCTATATTGGAATAGGGATTGCTGATGCCTGCTAAAACCATAATTTAAGCAATGATTATCCTCAGTGAGGATAAAAATTTTAGGATCAATTTTACTTTCAACCTGGTTTCTATTTTATGCCTTAAAAGTATATAAAAATATACCGTTATTAATATTTTATGTAAATATAAAAGTGGCTTAAATTTTAAAAACCAACTTTTGTTTTTCATTGATTATTTGCTAAAGAAATCACTGTTATTTTTAAGCACTGAGAAAAGCTGATGATGACCACCTGCTAGCACTTTTGTTTTAAAGACGTTAATCTATTATACCTCTTTCCTTGTATCTTCCAAAATACATACTATATAGAACGCTTCACTTACATGCAACTGAAGATGCGAAAGGAGGACTATGACGTTGTTTGGCAATAATTTCCTATGGAGTTAACTCTGACAATCCAACCTGTTGAATAAGGAATAGAGGCGTGGCCCAGGACAGAAGCGCAGATACAAAGCGTCAGCTAAGTGAATCCTGCCATCAAAAGCACACAGAGCTCAGGCCAGCGCACATGATGTGAACGTCGACACAGGTCCTCTGTCAGAAGTTAGGCGGGTCACGGACAAAAGGGCGGAATGGTTTCAAAATAAAAATCTTGGCAGGATTTTCTCGCCTCTCAAAGAAGCTGATGCCCTCAGGCTCCAAGAACAAAGCCTCAGGTTTCCTGCGTCTAGCATCTTCCGAGCAGCAATCTCACAATGGCAGAGTTGGCAGCTGCCACGGGGACGGAGCAGGGAATCAGCATTCACAGAACACATATCAGGGCCCCAACTGCGGGCCAAGGTGTGTGCTCGGCTAAGAGGTGGGACTAAAACAGTAATTAAAATGTACTCCCTGTTCTCAAGGAGTTTCTAACTGACAGAAGTCAGGTTTCTGGCCCCGGTGAGTGCCAGCTTCTGGTCATGTCATTAAAGTGCCTGGGCATCAGGGTTTTTTTTTTATTTGTAAATTAGAAACAGTAAGTTCTCCAGTTGTTAGCATCAAATGAGAATGTCTGTAAAAAATAAGTTACTAATGGATAATTAATTGGTATTTCTCAGAGCAATGTGCAGAGGAAGCCAGAAGGGGGATATCACCAACAAAACCCCACCAAATGCACAAATAAGTTAATGAGCAGAAAAGAAGGAACTGCCAGCTACTGCGCCCAGGTGCATTCTCAACAAGGAGAACACTAATGAGGGCACGAGCCAGGGCAGTTTTACCGATAGCCTCCTATTCCTGGAAGCTGCACAAGGATGAATAATTGGAGGAGGGACTAGTATCCTACAGACTGGGACAAAAATATGGTCCTGTTCTCTCTTTCAACATTGTGAGACCCTAAGGGGCAGGGGTCTGCTAAAACCTCCGCGAGAGCTCAGGCCCAAAGGCCAAGCATGTCTTACTACTTAGCAAACTTACTGGAAAATTCTGCTAAGGATAAATACCATCCTTCAGGGGCATTCAATCCACCACAGAAACAACTGTGCTGGTGACAATGTTGCCTGCTGCTATCTTTCTACTCTAAGACAAAAAGAAAAACACCAGGGCCATTCAGAAATCAAAATATGGTCAATAGATGATACATCTATGGCCATAATTTGATTTATAAGGCTCATATGGCTGGGATTCTGAACATCTACGTTACTATCTTTCCAATGCCACTACATAGATTTGAGATCTTTCAATGACTGAATTTGTTTGTCTAACAAATTAAGTTCATATTAATTCCACCATTTTTTACAAAGCTTTGATGATGACCAGATTAAATAACAAATGAGAAAGCACTCTGAAGTGTAAAAATCACTCACAAGGAATTACCATTAAACATACAAACTTCAAGTGTACCCATATGGGGATGTTACAAGACAATCGGCTTTAATTTTTTAGATTATATTGTAAACGATTGTATTGTTGAAAAATAAGAAACCTGTGTAACAAATTATTCTACTACCTCTAGTGGAACCATTATCATTTGTAAAATTCACATGTTCTAATCATCAAAAAAGGTAATAAAACCCTAAATACACATCCAAGCTTAATCTCCATAAAATTCATTTTACTTCATTCATACTATAATATAGTCAATGCTTTTCAGGCAAATGATGGGGTCAATGAGTTAGGGGACACTTTACACACACATACAAAGGCGGAGGGCAGAAAACACGTCAGGTTCATGAACGCAAGAGATTCTGTCATGCCACTGTAAAAATAGGTGTTACTATGGTCTCGTTCCAATCCTAAAAAACTTCAAAATGCGATGATAGATCATTCATTCACACACCATCGTATTTAGTTACTGATAACATGTTGAAACATGTAGGCATTTAAAACTGAATTATTTGCAACCAAGACATCACAAGAAAACTACAGACTGTTATCTCTTACAAATAGAGATATAAAAATCCTTAACAAAACAACAGGAAACCAAAACTAGCAAAATGCTTCAAAATTACACATCATGACCAAGTGGAATTCTTCCAAGGTACGCAAAGGTGGTTTAATGTCTGAAAATCAATTAATGTAACCCACCATATCAACAGACTGAAAAACAAGAACCACATAATCATACCAAGAGATGCGGTAAAAGCACTTGACGAAATCTAAATCACTTTCAAGATGAAAACATTCAACATACTAGGAACAGAAGGGAGTTTCTTTAACATGATAAAAGACAACTACCAAAAAATTACATCATGTTTAATGGTTAAAACTAGAAGCTTTCCCCTCTAGGATCAGGAAGAAGATTAAGAATGGACTGTACTAAAAGTTCTAGCCAGGTCAATTAGGCAAGAAAAAGAAAGAAAAGCTATTCACGTTGGAAAGGAAGAAGTAAAATTAACTCTATTCACAAATGACACGATCCTGAATACAGACATTCCTAAGGAATTCATTTTAAAAATTAGAACCAAATAAATGAGTTCAGCAAGGTTGCAGGATACAAGATCAATAAACAAAAATCAATGGTGTTTCTACACACTGGCATGAACAATCCAAAAATAAAATTAAGAAAACAATTCTGCCTATCGTTAATGGTACTGTATCGCATATATGAAAGTTGCTAAGAGAGTAAATCTTAAAAGTTCTCATCACAAGAAAAAAAAATGTACCTATACATGGTAACCAGACTTACTATGGTGATCATTTCACAATATATACAAATATCAAATAATTATGTTGCATGTCTGAAACTAATGTTATACATCATTATACCTCAATAAAAAAGAAAACAACTCTATTTACAATAGGATCAAAACCAATAAAATATGTAAGAATAAACTTAACAGGAGAAATGTAAAAACTATACTCTGAAAACTATAAAACATTGTTGTAAGAAATCTAAAAAGATTTAAATAAGTGAGAAAATATGCCATGGTCATGGTTAATTGTGGTGTCTTCATCACAAGGGGTACTTGAGAAAGAAGTTTCCTCATCTTCTGAGAGAGCTGCCCTGCCAGAAACCAACTTCTCACACTACCAGTGAAAACCAGATACCTTCCTTCTCACTCTTCCAAACTTGAGGAGCCAGACTGATGTTAAAACTGACCCAGGGACAGAAACTGGATCCATCCTTGACGATACTGTTGAGATGTTAAATCAAACTAACCCTGAAGACTTACCTACCTCTGGACTCTCTATCACCAAGCAACCGAAGCCCCCTTTATTATTAAAGCCAGTTTGAGTTCACTTTCTTTGATCAAAATCAAACACATCTTAGTCTGGCCCAATTACATAGTCTGAAAATGGTAATAAACAGTGAAGCAGAAATATAATCTTTGAGGCTAGTGTTGAAGTGGCCATGCTTGAAGAAGGGCAAACTATGCTTCCCCAGAGTGTACTGAATTATGCTCAAAACTTTTTCTAGCTCAAATATTTTACCTAAGCTCCAATCCCATAATTCCACAAATCCACTCAAAGGATCTACTATCAGCTCATATGTGTACTATGACCAATATTGAGCTCCAATTCGAACTCCAAATCAACTCTCCTGCAATGTCCCTATGTGAATAGTATCACCCATTCACACAACCACCCAATACTAAAACTTCAGAATCCCTTTTCTCTCCCTCTTTCTCCACATTTGTATTCTCAGGATTCAAAATACTTTTCAGCCCTGGCTGCCATGGCTCAGTTGGTCAGAGTACTGTCCCATAAACGGAAAGGTCACCGGTTCAGTTCCTGGTCAGGGCACATGCCTAGGTTGCAGGCAGGGACCCTTGCCGGGGAGTGCAGAAGAGTCAAAGGATCGATGTTTCTCTCCCTCCCTCTTTCTCTAAAATCAATAAGCATGTCCTCAGGTGAGAAGAAAAAATTCTTTTCATAAAATAGTCTTAATTCTACCTATTTCTTGCCTTTGCACTTCCTTATTTTAGGCTAGACCAGAATGTTTACTTTCTACCTAGTCTCCTTGATTCCAGTTTCTCCCCATTAAATCCAGTCTGAATGCTGCTCAGGTTAAGCTTTTCACATTAGTATTTCCACCACGTTGCTGCCGGACTCAAAAGTTCCCCCACTGAAGGCAATGTAGTGCTCCACAGTCTACCTCTGGCCCAAGTGAAGTGCCTGCTAAAGATTAAGCTGGACAGTGTAGTAACAGCAGTGAGTTGTTTCATTGGCTTCACTGAGGTGCCAAAAACTCAACATGGACATCTTCAGAAGGCTAAATCCCCTTTCTGGGGAAGACTGGGCTCTGTATACCCAAAACTTAGGCAAGAAAGACGCCTTCGTGGTTATACACCTTGTCTCCTACATCTTTGTGCACAAAACATTCGGTTATTTTCCTCACATTTCCCATGCTCATGTTCTTCCCTCATTGAAAACAGGTCTGTCCTCTTTCCCTTGACCACCTCTAAGAGGAAATCATACCTAGAGTCTCTTAGTTCTTACAATTACTTCCAATTTACTAATCAATATATTTGACAGGGCTACAGATCTCAAAAGTCTCCCTGTTCCCATGGAGACTACACTGTTCCTTTTTAGTTGCTTTTGCTGACATTAATGTCCAAAACAACATGACACAAAGAATAAAGAAATTAAAATACAGAGATCATAGATATGAATAAAGCTGGAATTTCATTTAATGGAAGACAACTTGGTAAAGTATAAGTAACCATAAAACAGTCATTACCATTTGCTTGTAAATAACATGAAGGAATTAGACTATATTAATTTAGGAAGAATATTTCAGCTCTTCAATTATAATTCTAAGGTTTTTCAAAATATATGATCATATGCAAAAAAGAAATTACGGTCAAGAATTTAATCTAAAAATTGTATACAGTTAGAAGGACTATAATCAGTATATTGTACCTCAGGCCAATTTCTCTAGGTAGGTAAAATAAAAACACAAATCAGTGCGAATGAGCATTATTTTGGTTTAAATAGCACCCACTTTATAAACCACTCCAATTTCAACATAAGTTACTAATTACAAAAATATGAATGTCATTCCTCACTTAGGGAAGGACTAGTTTTCCCAAGTATTTCAGAGTTCGCCAGGTGTACTGGTGAAAACATCACAAAAATAGCTAAAAGATATTCTATATTTAAGTTACACAAATATATATTCCAGAATTTAAATCAGTATATTTTATAGATTCTGCTGTATGTAATTTTACATATTTTAAATACACCTTTTATATATGTATACCATACTCCTAAATACTTGTCATATACACAAATACATGTGAACACAGCTGAAAATGTTTAAAATCTTGTTCATTTAAATTATCTATACTTTAATCACTTGGCGGATGAGAAAGCAAGGACAATGATTTTATTAGTAGTAACTATGAGATATACGTTCTGCAGGTATTGAGAAAATAATAGCTCTTGGCTTGAAAAAGCATAAACAGCCCTGACCAGATAGCTCAGTTAGTTATATAGCACCATCATAATACACCAAGGCTGTGGGTTCAATCCCCAGTCAGAGCACACACAAGAAGCAACTAATGAATGCAAAAATAAATGAAATAGTAAATCGATATCTCTCTCTCTCTCCCTTCCTCTCTCTAAAATCAATAAAAAAAATTTTTTTAAGCGTATGCACATGGCCTTCAAGGAGAAGAAATAATCTGAGAATAGGCTTCCACAGCACTTGGCATTTCCTTTTCTGTGTCACCTGGGTTGTCTCCTCTCAGCACCTTGTGCATTGCTGAGGGAAAGGGACTACACGAGGATCCCCAGAATGAAGCACAATGCCTGGCACTTAAAAGGGTCCCGGTAAATTTTTTTTTTTCCACCACCACTAAAGCTTTTAGATCTACTGTTCTACTGATTTGGCTACATTCTGAAAGCATTTTTGAAGCTGCACATTTTCAGCATAAAACGCCTCCCATAAGTAATATGTTCTATAATTATTCTATTCATGGTATGCGATATTATTTCCCTTCAGGTGTTTTGCACTTTCAGATTTCACAAGAAAACTCAGTTCTAATTTCCATTTCTGAGAACTGGTCAATAAAGTCAACATTTACAGATTCTGATCATATACCCTCCAGCCCAAAAAGTTCACATTTTTTAAATACTCCGGTAGAACGATGATCCGTTCACTTCCCTTTTTCTTCAGATCCATGTCTTTCTTGAGATGTGACTGAGAACCCCACATGGGATTTCAGATTAGAAATGTCAGGGGTAATGACAGTAAAACTGTACTCAGTGAAACCTCAATTATCTAGAATCCTCAAGGAATAAGTCCTCCAAGATGGCTGAACTTTTATCACAGTGAACACTTTCAGGGTCATATTTTTTATTCTAATTTTTAAAGGCCATGTTTATAAACCATGTTACAATAGAATGCACTGAAAACTTAAATAATTCTTAGTGACTTGTAGGTACCAGTTTGAACACCAGTCACGGCGAGGAGTGACCTCTGCCAAGCCCCGTATCTGACTGCAGAATTGCACTGGGTGTGTCAGGTTATGTTCAGGATGGTGTTGCAATACCATCAGGGACACACAGTTCCCCCAAACCCGACACACAAACACACCCTGTATCTCTTATACCTTTGTGGAATCCTTTGAGGAAAATAGCATTTTCCCCACCCAAATTCCTACCATCTTCCATCACGTCATGAGCTAGCTCTTCTGCAATAAAGAGGCTCATCCTCTTTAGACACATCCTGAGCAGTTCTGCAGTGCCTCTCGGTTTTATGTTAATTTGCTGACAAGTGCTCAGAAGTTGTTTCTGGAGGTCTTCTTCTTCCCCTGTTAGTTATAAAACTCAGAACACTTTCACCAGAATTGGTGATACTAAAAGGTACCAGGTTCCAATAACTCTGAAAAGTTTTCCATAAAATAATTCTAACTAAACTGTATGCTTTACCTTAAATTATTTATCTTCCTTTGTACCCACTGTACTCTTCACTAGCACTCAGCACAGTGTTCAGAAAATCACAACGTGACTGACTAGACTACACCCAACCACAAGGAAAAGAAGTCGCCCCCTTTTCTAATATAGAAAAACAAGGTGGCACCAAATATTACAATCCTAATGGAACCTCGATCCAAATACCACAGAACCACCTAATAAGCAAGATGTAGTCTAAATAAAATGTGGTTACCAAAGAGTCAATGACTTCACTTGATCTCTTCAGAAAAACTATTTTAAAGGCTGAAACAATGGCCTAGGGTTTCCTTCAAGCAATTTCAAATCAGTATTTGTAAATCATGTTTCTGTTTCCTAGGAAACTAAGTAGGGTGTACCCACAGCAAGAAAACTCTACCAATGTCATTTTCCTTTTATCCTTGCTTACACATGTGGTAACGGCTTATCAGAAGGGAAAAAAATACCTTCCGTGTCATGAGTATGACAATGAAATGAGAAGGGGGCTAGAATATCACATTCTCAGCCTGCTTCTCCTCTCGGGCTGTATTGGAAGACTAGAATAAAAGCCTGCCCAGAGAGCTCCAAAAAGCTGGAAAGCAATTTACGATCTAGTTCAGTAAGTAACCCTCACAGTTTGTAGCATTTAGCTTAATGCCTCAAGTGAAAGCTGAGACTAAAAGAGTTAAAAATCTAGACTTACTAGAAACATCAGGTCAGGCATTTCTGGGTTCAAATTCCAAATCTCTTTCCTTGGCTGAGTTACTTCACTTCTGTTTCTAACTCTCAGAAAAAGGGAAAATAGCTAGCTCACACTGTGCTAATATGAATTGAGTTAAAAATGAATAAAATACCAAAGTCAGAACAATTTTGTCTCTGAAAAATCCCCAAGAGCCATGTTCAAAGACGGCAAAACTGGTAGTTACTCAAGGATTTTATATGATGTGTAAAATAAAGATTTTTTGTTGCACTCTCATCTTAGAGAGTTTGCATGGAATCATGGCATTTTCAGAAAGTACAGTAGAGTATCCTCTCTCCAAACATCTGCAAATGAACTTTTAGCTCTGAGAATGTGGACCCATCTTTCCTGGGTCCGCAAACACCAAGGCTTGCTCTGACTTTTTCTTCAATCAACAACCTTGATCTCCTTTAATAAAATAGGAAAACTGAGGCACAGGTGCAGCATGGATGAGTTATAAACGAAACGACAGAGTCTGCTTTAACAGTTTCAAATTTCTAAACACCATTATTAAATCTCAGGATCTCGTCAAGTATCAAAACCGTGGCCCGAAGATCCAAATGCTACCTGTGCTGCTGGATTTGCTGCATAATAAGATTCAGACACTACATCTCTACATTTTTAACACATTTTTAAGTTTTAAGTATTTTCATATAATTTGACCACACAGCATACTTGAAAATATAAATATGTTCTATCCATGTGCTTTTATGATTTAAATGTGTACAACTGCAAAGCAACTTTTATCTAAAGCAGTAACCCGTTTTTCCATACTACAGGCCCCAACTCCACAAACTGCTCCTCCAAACATTCTTTTTTAAAAAATATTCCTTTTGATTTATATGTGCATCTATTGCCCCAACACATACATATTCATAATTCAGTTTTCTATGCTCTTCCCTTTATAATACATATAAACCCAAAAATGGAAGAAACTAAGAAATGTAATCAACACCAACCAGCTAAGCTAATCTTACAGGCCACAGTTAGCCTATAATATCAAATGATCTTTATAGACACTGCAGCTCTAAATTTCCCTGTTCCATTCGCCTCTTCACACAATCCCAGAAATCCTGGTGCTGGGCACGAAACCATTTCAGCCATAATACTAAAGGCAATTCGGATTTTCAGTTTACCATACAAGGCTAATGCTGAAGTCATTGCTCAAAATCTTGAAATTACACACTAATGAGAGGACACTCAGCCCATTTTAATTAAGTGCAAAAATGGTCCGGGTAAATGGTAACCATCAGTATTTACTTATCCCCTGACCAAAGCCTGATGTTATAAACTGCTAAGCTAATCAAACAGTTATCATCATCATCATCATCATCATCATCTTCACCACCACTACCACCATCACCAAATCCAGAAACACTAGGACCGTAGGTGTAAATTTTGACTTAGAGCTCAGAGAGATAAATTCCTGTCTTTGCCCCTGACTTTATTGCACTCAAGCTCTATAACCTAGTGCAGGTCACTTTACGTTTATCTACAAAAGACAGACAATTTCTAAAGCTCCTTCAAGTTCCCAGGACTCTTGAGGCCTAATGCCTGAGAGATCTATCTACTAAATAATGAATGGCTGTATCAAACCTCATACATGGGTTTTACCACAAGACAGGAATACATATTTCCCAAATATTTAGTCAATACCCTTGTAAAGCACCACTGTAATGATGAGACCTTGATGACCTTTCTTTTTTTAAATAATTTTTTTTATTTAAATAAAAATTTAATTTAATCACAGACAACATTTTTTAGAAAATAGTTTGCTAGGTAATCTTTGTAGCACTAAACTATAATTAAGCAATTATATTCAAAACATAAAAAGGTATTATACTTAAGAACAGAAGTAAACAAGTTCACATAGAAAACAATATTTCCAAAACCTTAAAGTGGCATATGTTCATAGGCCTGCTTTTATAACATTAATGTGTGTTTACTTTCTGAAGGTTAGGAAAGGTATTTTTATGACTCCCTTTTTACTACTCAACTTAGATTCCTAATATCATTATATAAATGATTTTAGAGAAATCTTTTTGCCCTACATCTAGCCCCATAAGCATTTAAGCCCCTCACAATATAAATCTTACTTTACTCAGAAGCGTAAGCTAGTACCCTCCGATCAAGAGCAAAAGGCCCCATGAGACCATCAAATCAAAGCGCTAGTCTCATATCAGACACTGCAACTCTCAGAGCTAATCCTTTAGCATGGCCACATCTGTATTCCCGCAACACAAATGCCAAAATAACTCATTTAGTAGATCTTGAAAAACAAAGAAGATACTAAATGCAGGGTACTAGGGAAGCACTTCCAATGTATATCTATAACATTCTTCCCCTTTTGTAAATTTCCTCACTCTTAAGTCAGCTGTTTCAACCTGGGTGAAGACCGTCCGTCTTCTCTGTAGCATACCTTGCATGGTGCCTCACCCAGACTGACACTCTCTAGGGAAAAAATAAGAGAGGGCTTAAAACAACATTAAAACACAGACATATTCTAACAACAATCCTAAAGGCATAAATGGCACAAATTCAACCACCAAACATTACTGTACTCTGTGCCCAGTGGCACTCAAGGACACAAGGTACTGAGGGGAAAGAGGATGTCACTTACAATCAGGGTGAAATGCTAACAAATGTGCTGCTCATGAACTTGCTGTAAATTTAAAATTATTTCTAAGTAAATAATATTTTTAATTATCATTTCTAAAAATTTTCTATTAAAAAATCAGATTCAAGGACACTGTACAATTTCATTCTGGCTATAGAAAAAATTTCTGGTTAAACTTTTTTAGGATTACTAAAAGGAATGTCCTTCCAGCTGGTCATTAGAGGGTTTTTTTTCCCATAGTGTCAAATTAAAACAATGACTTGATTTTAAAATGTTGTGATTTCAAAGCTGTCCGTCTAGGTGCTAAGACACATCATCAACAGTGCAACCAGAAACGCCTGTTCAGAGGTCCTCTCCGTCCCCTCCATCTGTGGTGACTGCACGGGGGAGGGGGTGGGAGGAGGTAGAAGAGGATGTAAGGGGAATATATAAATAGCAATGGAAAAAGTACAATAAAAGTCAATTATTTTTAAAAAGGGGACTCTACATCTGAAAAAGCAGAGCAGGGATACGCTGGCTCTTAGTGGTCACTGGCAAGCAGACAATCTCCTAAACTGCTTAAGGACACCCACAGGGAATTTTGAAGAACAAAGTCCACATCTTCAATGAGAGGTATCTGGCTAATTTAAAATGTGTTATTTTTATTTGACTTTATAGTCTTTTGTGAAAAGAAAAACAATCAAAATTAAGAAAATGTTACCTTTTCCTTGAAATGATCTGAAATAAAAAGACAACTACAAAATCACTGAGAATATGTATTAGTGAGACATAATTCAATTCTGTCTAATTTCAAAAACCTTGATCTACTATGATGTTATCAAATAAAGTATAGTGATTACACAAATAACTGGTCATCACAACATGAGATCTATTCAATACTCTATCACAGTATCACAACTTACACAAGGATTTAGAGACAAATGAGGAAAAGTTCTGTGAGAAGTAGATGGAGTTAGTTACAATGTGACATTGGAATAGATCCTAAAAAGTGAACTTAATATGAGAAAGATGAGAACACTTTTTCCCAGTGAACTAACTGCCTTTTCAAAACTGGGTAATAAAATTTATTTTATCCTGTTATTAAAATACACACCACACAAAAATAAAGTAGCACACACAGGTAACAAAATTTCCCAGGTGAGGTGTTTTGGGGGCTTGTGAGTCATCTTAGTACGCATACTGTACTTTATTTTAATGATTTGTACGTTTTATTTCCAGACAGTTTCAAGTACTGCATCATCATTCCTCCGTAGATGGGTAGAGATATTTAGTGAATGATTAAACTCATGCTCTGTTATCTGGCGTGTATTCAGCCACAACATTACAGCCTGACGCTTCTGCACATTCACATCGATGGAGATTCATAACAATGAATATGGTACCAAAATTTCTGGACTTGTGTGTCCTCTGGATCATTATAAATTAAAGACTACTCAATAACATACGGTTTCAGTGAATCTACATGCTGGAAGTTTTGAATGACCAAGACCCTACTTTCTTGGTCAAGACAGATACGGTTTTTACTGTATTTGTCTCCAGCTCCCCCTACATTTTACTCAACTTCTTAATTTCTGTTCTTGGCACCACCATTTTCCCAGGGTCACAGGTTGAAAATATAACAGAGCTAGAGCTAGTATACAGTTTAAGAAGTCAATAATTTCCTATCAAGGAAATATTTTCTGAGTTTAGTATATAATTCATGAACATATATACAGTGTTACTAATTAAATCTACCAACTTCTAAATTCATTAGATTTATTTTAAGAAGCAATAGACTACAAGATAAAATAGCACATACCACAGGAAACCAATAAACACTGTGGCTGTGAGATAACACACGGAGTGGCTAGGCTCACACACTTCAAACTGCACAAGTGAACATCACTCGAGTAGGTAGTTTCCCCCTCCGTGCCCTGTACAGCTTCCGCAGTAGCACTGTGTACCTTTCCGCTGCAGCACTTCACCCACTTTCATTAATTTAATTTCTGAAATTATCTGTTGGGTGTCTGTCTTTTCTTCTGAACCATAAGCTGCACAGTTCACAGTGGGTTGGGTCACCAGTATATTCAGTGCTTCACCAGGTCCGAGTACAGCGCGAGGCAATGACTGTTTTGGTGTTGGTAAGAGATCTGCTCTTTCGCTACGCAAATACAAAGTTGATTGGATGACAGTACTTATAATCTCTCAAAACGAGTTGGAGACACAATTATGCATCTCAGATGAGCTACTTAAGGCAGGTCAGAAGATATGCTGTCAAAGAAAACAGTGACTTACTTAGCCATTTCAGAATTCTTAAAATACAAGTTTTCTAGAAAGACAACTATATGAGTTTTGTAACCCCCGAAACAGAACTGAGCTTTGTCCCTAATTCTAACTTTATTGTCGACTAGTTTTTAAATTTTTTAAAAATATCAATCTGATTAATAAAGTGAAGCACAGGAAACAAAGCTAAGAACAATCAAATCACATCATTATCATATTTGAATCAGTCTAATTAGAAGTATCATAGAACACAGAGTGGAATAATTTGATATTATTGTAGGTTTAAGCACAACACAAAAAGCTTACTGAGAAGACAAGGGCGGGGGAGGAAAGGTAGAGAAGAGAGAGAAAGGGTCTTTGGTAAAAGAGTAAATTCTTAAATACATATGGAATGGGATGCAGACTGAAGTACTGGCTTCTCACACCAAATACAAAGGTGAAGGAGATAGCGTAGCTTGCCTTCCAGCTGAATGTGTTAACAGAAAGAGAGCTTCTGAAAGAGAACCTTTTCCATAAAAGAATGATGTGCTTGTTCAAATAATTCAATACTCAAGCCCTGAAAATAAAAGGATAAAAACTAATATACATTGTGCCTAATTAACCTCCAAAGGTGAAAGAGGAAGAAGACTTTGTAACATGAGAGGGAAAGAAATATCTTTCATACCATGTGTAAGGACAGAATGTGCCCAGAGAGAGAGAGAGAGAGAGAGAAACTCAAGCCAAGACACTGATGCTCTCAACATCACATCTTATTATATAATAAAATTAAGGTAGTTATGAGATAGCAATTTCTTGTCGGAATGAAAAAGAAATAGTAGAGCTGAATTTCACACATGTGACTGAGCCCTTTTATCTACATAGTTTGGACCACAGTAATTGGGAATTCAAGGCTACTTATAAAATATTATCCCTGTCCTCAAGGCACTCACGGTCAATTATATTTCATGATCATATTTTTTGACTGCTAGCTATTAAAGGCTTCAACTGTGTTTCACTTGTAGACAGAAAATGCTTGCAGGGCTTTCAACAAGTAACTATCTAAACTGATATCTGAGACCGTTTTGATAACACAGGTATTTCAACGGCTGCCCTTATCAATTTTTTAAATTGGACATCTTAGACATTAAAGTTGAGTTCAAATATTTAACACAAAATTTTCATTTCATTATCTGAAAGGCTTATTTATTATTTTAAATATTGGTAAAATCATAATTAATATACTTCACCACAAAAAAATATTAATGGTTTCTAACATAACCAAAGTGAGACTAATTTAGCATCCTTTATAACTGAATTCCCACTTCTACTCAACACTACATATCAAAACAAAATTTTCTTCCAATTTTTAAATGTTCAATTTTTTTCAAAATCTCCATGTTATTGATGAGCAATAATAGCATTTTCTAGAGATGAAATCAATGTATACTTACAAAACTGCTCATAGGAATTCTGCATGTTTCACTCTGTTATCAAGATAATAAATCATATCCAATAAAATATGACTGCCTAGAAAACAGGCAACTGCATTATGCTAAACAGATCATTATTAGACATCTGCTACAACACAAGTATATATTGTTAGTTATTTTTCTCTATCTCTAAAGACACTAAGGTGTTCAGCCACTCAAATCTGTTTTCCTACTGCCCATACAGGGTATGGCAAAAGTTGGTTTACCATTGTTTGTATGGAAAATAATACAGTAATAAATACATAACAATACAAAAATAAACTGTGTTTCACATACTCACAAATGTAAACCTACTTTTGCCCCACCATATACAATACAGCCAAGCCAAATAATCCAAGAAAGACTTACTTATTCTTCCTCTGTATTCTGATGGTGTAGTCGTGGTAATAGAGTTAATTCTAACAGCTGAAAGGAGAAAAGGATAAAGATAACTCTAAGGGACACACATGTATTCAGGATTCAATTTTTAAGAGCGAATACTCTGGGTAGAGTTGGTATGCAATTTTTCTCCAAATCTTCCAGTCAAAACTTGGAAGTACAGTATCACTAAGGTGAAATAAGTAAGTTGAACTTAAAGATGATTCTATCTCCTTAGAAATAAGAGTAAGTAGGAATGTTAAGTCGTCGCTTTTCAGATCATTTTACATTCTATTTATGAAAGTGTGAGGTGTCTAGGTATATGCATCGATTTAAAGATTTAAAAAAGCATCTTAGAGAAATAAACTGAATGCATATTAGAAACCAGAAATCAGAGAAAACCAAGCAAAACCAGTTGAGACCTGCCCTGTATTTGAGGACTGTGCTTCTTGGTCAGAAAATGACCTGATAAGGGGCAAAGAGTAGAAACCAAAGTGGAAATGCCCATGCCTGGGCCTGCAGATGTCAGAGCCAACAAATGGTCACAACAAATGTGCCCTACAAAATTTCAGAAGAAATAAGCAAGTGTTAAGACAAAAAATATTTAGTCACAAGATGTGTTAGACAATTTGTCTTGGTAACAGAATTTAGGTTTATACATATATGGTCCTTTAGTTTTCATTCCATAAAAGTTGCCAGCTAAATCTTCAATATACAATTAGGGGACATTTATTTCAACCCTGTACTTTTTCGCTTACAGCATTATTCATCTAAGAACCTAAATGTATTATAGACACTTGGCACTCTATAGAGATCATAAAAGGGTTCTTTCTAAATTATTTTCAAGTACATCTCTCACCTCCATGAATGTATGTTTATGTTCTCTGTGATGGGAATAATAATTGATCCATGTCTAAGTCACTCTGGTAGTCTTATAATCTCTTTAGGTCAACTTTACAGTACTATTAGGAAAGCAGACAACAGCTGAATTCCAGCTGACTCCAACTACTCTACAACTCTTGAGAAACTCCAAATGCTTATTTATATATTATCTTTCTTCAAGAAGCCAGGTAGAACTCTTTTGAGAGCAAAAGACAAAAAGTTAACATATTCACGTCAAATTTTATACTGAAAATAAATACACTGTTTTTAAATATACATGGAAATTTATCTAAATTACTCATATTGCATGACAAAAAATTTTCAATAAATTCTAAAATGTGGCATTTATAAATCAGATTCTAAAAATGAATAACAAACAGTAAAATCTAATCACTTTGAAATAGCCATTAGAATATGTAACAGAAAAAAATACTAAATGAATATTTTTAATAAATCATAAACCAGCTTATTTTTTCCATTTTTTCCCCCTTCTTACTGCATATATTGGGATGACACTAAATAACAAAATTATACAGGTGTCAGGTACACAATTCCACAACACATCATCTGTACACTGTATTGTGTGTCCACCACCCCAGGTCAAGTCTCCTTACATCACCCTTTATCCCTCCCCGTACTGTCCCCTCCACCTCTCCCTATCTCCTCTCACCAGCCATGGAAGCTAATGTACAAAATGAACTAACATGTGAAAAAGAGGCAGACTCATAGATTAACCGGTCTATTTTTAAAGATATAAAGTACAAAAATTATGAAATTAACAATTGCTTTATCCACCCAATGGACATTTTAAAAATTGTTTAAATTTATGCTACTACACTTGAAAATGGCCACAAGATTATTTTGGAGTTAACCATAAATATCAACCAATATTGACTTAAAAGAAGCAGGAAACTTGACTGGGTCAATCTCTACAAAACAGATTTCATAGGGTCTGACATGGCAGACGATAAATATTATTTTAAAAAGAAAAGATAGATACGAAGTTTCTCAACATTTAAACAATAGGTAACATATTTTGAAAGAACTTTTAAAAGATCATTCTGATGCTGCAGGAATTATTCCAGTGCAAAATAAAACATAGAAAACTTACTAATTTATTATTGAAAAGTAACTTGGACAATCCAAAGCATCAATATGTCAAAGAGGAAGATCATAAGATGCCCAAAAACTTTGATAAAATTCAAAATCTGTTCCTAATTATAATTCTTAGTGGGGGGAAAAAAACCAATACTTCTCTAACATAAAAATATCAATCCAAGCCAATGAAGATCTCCTACAAAAACATACCGACAATGAGTAGTTAGAATATATCAGGAGTCAAGGGGGACATTCACAAAAGCAAGTACAAATATAAAATGTCTACAGAACTCAACATAAAAGCTGCTAAATTTTATTGAAAAAAATATAAAATAAGGTTTGAGTTAACTGTAATACACACCATATTTCTAGGGAAAGAAAATAATTATAAATATCATATGTAAGAATAAAGTGGCAATAATAGCCAAGACACTTTCCAAAAATTAACGGAATATTGGAACTAAGCTATATTAAAATGTCTAATGTATAGTAATTAAAATATAGTGAGACTAAGGAAAGGTGATAAGCTTCAACGAACGGTTGTAAGGCCTCAAATGTTTCAAAAGAAATTGGAAATCTACAATTTTTAAGTATAATTCTTCGTTCCTCTGTTGGCTTAAATCTATGAAAGCATTGTATATTTCCAAAAAAAGCATTTCTGTGGGCTAAACCAGCCACAGTGGACCTCAACCCTATACACACCCAGAACTTCCTGCCTCACCCTGAGCTCAAGCTGCTTCCTGTGCCTGGACAGCCCTTTCCTCTCCCTCCACCCATTCAAAAGCAACCCACCCAACAATGTGTGCTTCATAGGCCATCCCTCTACAGAGCGGTCTTAGAACCTCTGATAGGAATTACCATTACTTTCCCTCTACTACAAGGATTACGGTTCTTATCACAGCTTAACTTTAGAAGTTATCCAACGTGTTCTGTCTTTTCCTCTAGATTAGAAAGTAGGAACAGTGTCTAATAACAACACCTGCTACTATCTATTACCCAGACAGAGTGGCGATGCTTTGTGCGTAACTTCTGTAATCCTCTCAACAAATGCAAAAGATATTATTCCCATTTTATAGGTATGTAGTGGAGTTCAGTAACTAAACAGGCCCTTGAAGAAATAAGACTCTGATTCTTTTTCCCAGATTTCACCAACCATATCACAGTTAGTCTGAATGAGACAAAAATGTCTCGGGATTTTCCTCTAAAAGGAGGCTACTGGAGTGGAAGGAACGGTTGCAACTAAGATGAATGAGCCTGAGGGTAAGGACTTAGGGGCTTGCAGAGTAGAAATAGGTTGTAAGTACTATGTGAAGCACAACAGCCTAGGAAGAATTCTAATTCTGGATTTGAGATTTATTTCTAAAGCATAATTTGTATCCAATATAATCCAATAAAATGTAATTTTACCTTAAAAAATGTTATCGATTCACTTGAACTCTATGTACTTGGTGGGGAAAAAGAAACACATGGAAACTATACCATAGTATGAAAGAAAGTTTGAACTGTAAGACATATTTTGAAATATCCTTCATATTATTTTCATTTTAAGTATAGTGTTGAATTTTTATAATACTTACTTTGTCACTGTTTCATAGTAATTAAATATAAGTCATCTTTGAGATACTTATACTAGCTTACCTTAAGAGAATTGAAAATGATCCTAAAATAATCTGTTGAAAATTTCTAAAGTAACAATCACTGTTTGAGACATTTCAGGTGCTATGAGTGAGAAAAGAAAAGACAATCTAATAACAAAGCCCTTTCAAGAGATGATATGAAATGTCCAATTAATCATTCACCATAAAGAACACAATTTTTTTTTTTTGCAGTGCCTTTAAAAGTACAATACGTCTCAACATAGGGAAACATCTGTGCCAATGAAAAAGGAATGGTCTTTTAAAAGTGTTATTAGTGCCCTGACTGGGTAGCTCGGTTGGTAGGAGCATCATCCCATACACCAAAAGGTTGCAGATTCCGTCCCCGATCAGGGTGTGTTCAGAGGGCAAAGATAGATGTTTCTCTCTCACATCAATGTTTCTCTCCCTTTCTTTCATTCTTTCTCTTTCTTTCTCTTTCTTTCTCTTTCTTTCTCTCTCTCTCTCTCTCTCTCTCTCTCTCTCTCTCTGCCCTACCCACCTCCTAAAAATCAACAAACATATCATTGGGTGAGGATTAAAAAAAAAGTGTTATTAGTTACTAAACTAGAAATGTAGCCTTCTAAAGAGGTAGTATTAGAAAAATAGAATGGCATGCTTCCTCTTTCTTTTTAGATTAAAAAAAAATTTTTTTAAGTTCCATTTATTAAAAATACCAAGATGTTAAGAAAAACTTAAGCACTTTTCTAGACATTTGTAAACTTGTTTAATATTTGCTTAAGGTTAGAAAGCCATAAATTTCAATCGATCATATCTTGGCTCAGATTTTAACTTATTCATGTTTAATATTTGTTTTTTATAGCAGAAATATTTAACTCTCCTTTCAAAAGCAAAAGGGAGGCCTAATTTAATATATTATCATGTCAGGAACAGGAGTCAGCAAACTACAGAGCCCATGGCCTGCTTTAATAAGGTCTGCAGTCCAAGAATAGTTTTTACATTTTTAAGTGTTGTAAAAAATATAGATTTTTAAAGGGCTGTAAATATATGTATACACATGCACACATATATGCACATACCTTCAGACACCTTTGAAGCCAGCAAAGTCTAAAATATTTACCTTTAGGACCTTTTAGGCAAAAGTCCGTCGACACCCTGCCCCCATCAGAGTATAAGAGTTCTTTGTAACTGTGGCCTCCTGTGCAGGCCGCTGACTTCACACTCCAGTCTGAGCTGCCAAAGGGTCTGAGCCAGAAGTGTAAGTAATGAAGCATGGGTGGAGGGTGACTTTTTAAATATCCTTCGTAATTACTACAGAGACAGACCACTGGGGTCTCAAACATGGGGCGTCTCAGGATGACAAGGTGCCTTCAGGAAACTGCTCTACTCTTCTACTTGAAAGCAGGGTTTGAAATGGGGCGCTCTTCTCACAGGTGGGGTGGGGAGGGAGGGGTGATTAAAGAGGTAGGATATGCTATTTCATGCACATTTCCTCTCCCGCTAACTTCTCCAGCCCCTTCCTTCCAGTATACTCTTATTCTTCATTCAAACTCAGATCAAAAGCTTCTTCCTCCATGAATCCTCCAAATTACAGTTAGTTGCACCCCTTCAACCTTTTCAGGATACTCTCTACAAACTTCTGTTACACAATTTATTGTAACTTTTTTTTTTAATTTCAAAAAAAAAATTTTGAATTCCTGGAATCGAACCTTGTCTTGCTCAACTTCGCACCCCTAGCATTTAGCAGAACGCCTTCTCAACAGTGAAGGAGGTTGTTTTCCTGTGGCTGACCTAACAAACTATTACAAACTTGGTGGCTAACAACAGAAATAATTCTCTCACCACTCTGGAAGCCGAAAGTCCAAAATCAAGGTGATGACAGGGCCACACTCTCTCAGGGGGCTCTAGCAGAGAATCTACTCCTTGTCTCTTCCAGCTTTCGGTGGCTGCTAGCATTCCTTGGCGTTCCTTAGCTTGGGGCCACCTCACTCCACTCTCTTCCCTCTATCTTCATGAGGCGTTCTCCTCTTCCGACTCTTATAAAGAAACCCGTTGTCGGATTTAAGGCCCACCCAGGCAGCCCAAGATCCTTAATTACATCTGCAAAGGCCCTTTTCCCAGTTAGGCAACACTTGCACGTTCTAGGGATTGAGACATGGACATATCTTTTTGAGAGCCGCTACTCAAACCACTGCAGTGCATGTTCCAAAATGTGTTCATTTTTCTTGCCTTATATCCAAACGTTTCCCCTCTAAATAAACTTCCGAAAGAAAAACAGAGAAAGTAAAGCCCTTATTTCCTTCCCTTCTTTGCTGCTGTCCCATTTGAAAAGCAATCACTGAGGCATAGCCAGAAGCTTAAGCAGCATTTTCTCGCTGAACCGAAAGAATTACTGTACACAGTGCCCAACGATAAACCTTTAGAGATTATCTCTTCACTTCTTGGGGGGGGGGGGGGTCCAAAGTTATATATCCTTGATCACATACCAACATTTTCTGTTCATACAGTAATTTTAAAAAGATTCTCCGGATGAAGTTTCAATCTCTTTAAATTCTTTATATACGACCATGATTGTTTTACAGCATGTAGAATTTAACTTGAGTGGTAGAAAGAAGGTATTCTTAACAGAAATACAGAAAACTTAACCAAGAGTTAAAGCCTTATTTCTCGAGAAGCTAGGTTTTGGATTGCTTATGGACTAATGTTTGTCCAAAATGTATATATTGAAGACCTAACACCCAATATGATTATATTCGGAAATAGGGCATCAGAGGTCAATATAGGTTAAATGAAGTCATATGGATGGATATGCCCTCATCCTCTCCCTCTCCTCCAACCTCCCCTGATCCCCCTCTGCTATGTAAGGACACAGCAAGAAGGCAGCCATCTGCAAGCCAGGGAGAAAGACCTCACCAGGAACCAACCCTGCTGGACATTGATCTGGGATTGCTAGTCCCCAGAACTGTGAGTAAATAAATCTCTGTTCTTCAAAACACCCAGGCTGTGGCATTTGTCATGGTAGCCCACACAGACTAAGGCAGGATCTAAACGTCATCCCATGCACATTATAAATACTCAGTGAGAATGTGTTTATTTCCACATCTGTGATTGTTCTCAGTATACAGTCTAAGCTTTTATAACTTTTAAAAAGACTTTTCAGGAAATATTTTACCTATATGGAGATCAAACATTGCTATGATTTTTAAATTAGGGTTAGAAACTGGGATAACAACTTCAAAATTTCTTTAACTTGTAATTAGGGCTAAAGTAATTTTTCTGTTCAAGGTTTGCATTATTAACTAAAGAGACCAATGAACTACTACTAATATAGAAATTTTTAGCAAATTATTAAATTGTGCTAAAAGTACAATGTATCCATAGACTCCAGTTCTTAGAAAATAAACCATCCCTGGTACCCCACCATATGAGGGCACCAAGATAATGAAAACTCAGGAAGGAGAAAATGTAAGAAAAATGGCAGTGACCTTACTGTAAGATGAAGCCAAAAACCTATTTTTTTTAATTTTTATTTTTTGCTTCAGCAAGCTATAGCCAACCAAGGGCAACATATTAAGAAGGCTCTTTGCATTACAAACATCAGAGATTTATATATTCATTACTAAAATGTTCTGGTGATGGCAGTACAGTGTAACATTTTTCTTGTCAGAGTTGTCTTAAGGAAATAGTGCATTTTCCTTCTCACACATTGGTACTATATAAACTAATGGTCATTACCAACATGAAGCCAGGGGAGGAATACCGACCATTAGTCCGATGGCATAGCACAGTGTATCTTCCAAATCAATGGGGGTCACACAGAAAATAGAAATAAATATCATTTTGATAAAATTCACATGGAAAAGTATGCAGAAGAAATGACTAAAACACAGGTATAGTTGTTATTATGTTAAATGTGACTGCTAAAAAAACAGAGGTAATAAAATGTGTTAAAAGAAAAATCTAGATGCTAAAAAAAACATATATTAAACAAATTAAAAAGAGAAAGTGAATACAGAATAAGTGAATTGGTAGAGTAAAATCAGGAACAAACTCTTCCTCAAAAAGAAAAACAGTAATGACAAGATTAGTATCAGTCTAGGATAAATTTAATTTTAAAGGCATTCAATAAAAAAAGGAGGAGTAACTTTAAAAAGAGTCATGGGGTTATATGTACCAAAGAATATACAGGTTATAAGCAAAGGTAACAAAAATTTAATGAAGACTTAAAAAAAAAATAAAGCTTAAGACAAAGGCAAAAAGCTCCCTGCTAATGGATTGGTCAATGATTTATTGGCTATGACATTGAAAACATAGGCAACAACAAAAAAAATTAGATAAACTGGACTAAAGCAAAATCAAAAGCTTTTGTGTATCAAGAGATTATCAATGGAGCAAAAAGTCAATTCACAAAATGGAAGAAAAACATTTGCGAATTATATCTGATAAAGGGTTAATATCTGGACTACAGAAACAGTTCCTACAATTCAACGACAACAAAAACCCAACTGAAAAACGGGCCAAGGATTTAAATAGACATTTCTCCAGAGAAGATATACAAATGACCAGTAAGTACATGAAAAAATGCTCAACATCATTAATCATTAGGAAAATGTAAAATCAAAACCAAAATGAGATACCATTCCACACCCGTTTGAATGGTTATTGTTTTTTTTAAAATAAAAAAAGTAGCAAGCTTTAGCAAGGATGTGAAGAAATCAGAAACCCTGTGAACTGTTGGTGGGAATGCAAAATGGTATAGTTGCCGTGGCAAACAGTAGAGCAACTCCTCGAAAAACCAGGATCTTCACTGCTTCAATATACAGAAGTTCCATTTGGGTTGTATACTAAAAAGAATTTAAAGCAGGGACTTGAAAGACATTTGTACACCCATATTCACGTGGAATATTAAATACGATGTAACATTATCCTTAAAAAGGAAATCTGACATATGCCACAACATGAATGAACTTTGAGGTCATTTTGATAAGTGAATTAAGCCAGATACAAAAAGGTAAGATATGATTCTACTTACACTAGGTATCTAAAATAGTCAAACTCAGAAAGGAGCATCGTGGTTGCCAGGGGATGGGATAAACGGATAGGGACATTAATAGGTACAGAGTTTCAGTTTCACAAGATGAAAAAGTTCCGGACATTTGCGGCACAGCAATGTGAATATATTGGGTTGGCCAAAAGTCCGTTTAGTTTTTCCTGTAAAATGAAAGACACATTTTTTGTTTTCACCAATAACTTTATTGATTTGGACATTTTGAGTATACTGACTATCTCCCGCTGTTGGCTTCTAATGGGTAGAGGCAAGGGGTGCTGCTAAACATCTTCCAATGCATAAAGCAGCCCCACAGCAAAGAATTACTTGGCCAAAATGTCAATAGTACCAAGAAATTTCACAAACCACTTCTGACATGTTTGGTGAGTCACAGCATCATGTCCATACACTGCACAAATCTTTTTTTGCATTTCAGTTGCATTTTTACCTTCCTTGAAATAAGAAAGCATAATGTGTCAAAAAGGTTGCATATCTTCCTCCATCTTCAATATTAAAATGGCTGCACAAAAATTCACCAATTTTGATGTTTTTTTTAATGCACACTGATATGATAGCTGTCACAATACAATATAACAAAATTGTTTCAAATAAAGTTAAAGACAACTAAG